>JAVFBX010205412.1:0-22401 GCA_034783855.1 Mopalia kennerleyi | reverse complement strand
AGAAGTTGTCCGATTTTCATCTGCGTTAATGTTGTAAGCCGCATATAAACAGGGAAAAATCACATTCCACTCAAAATAAATTTTTTTAATGGTGTCGATTGATTGTGCGTGCATGTATCCGTTGGTCATGTAAAAATACGCAGTCGGGAAACTTCGGTTCCTCAGCGGAAATCTTTGGCTTTTAAAAACCAAAATTGAGAAGCAGCTCTGTGATTGGTCAATTTAAGACACCAATCGACATTGTAGGTGGGGTGATTGCGTTAGACCTCAATATAAGCGACAAACAAAACAAGGGGAGCGTTTTGAGATCTGATTTTAATTAGACTGCAGAAATGATAAGACAAGAATCGAATTACTGTTTAAGTGCCTCACTCGCGAAGTAGGCTACATGTTGTAGCAGTTTGTCGTCTGACTGCCCCACCTCAAACCGTTCACGATAAATTAGTAATTCTACACTTTAACTGAGTTTTTAATGAAATTACGGTACTGAAATGTATGTGGATATACAACAAATAGCCGTGGACAAAGTCAGGTATATAGTTCATCTTCCCGAGGCAAGGCGGAAAAGAAGATCATCGCATTAAGCCTCTCTTCTTTCCTTGCCTTGCCTCCATGGGCGATAAAACATAAGTTAGCTAGAGTTGACAACAGCTTCTTTCGGAGGAACTCTCTTTACTCTACTCAATCAGATTGGGGCTTTCTTAGAATACAAAAGAGGCCGTCTAAACAAAGGATGATAAATAGGCTTTATATGTAATATGTGTGGATCATATAAATTGTCAGTTATTTCATGACTATAGTTGACATCCACGATAAAAGAATCAAATTGCTGTGTCTACCGAATTATGAACAATCGGTAAAGCTTTTTGTTTGGCGACACAGATTCTGACTATAGGACTTGACCTTGTACCTGATTGTTGTGAACTGACAAAAGGGCATGGTAATAGGGTAACAAAGATGGTGGGAAAATTTCGATAGCTGGTTGCTGGAAAAAAATTTGGATTATATGCAAGCGGAAATTGGTGAGTGTAGGTAAGGAGCTATAAAATCAAACCTTAAGGTCAATCGAGTGACGTTTTTAACGTTGATTCTGTTTTAACAGGATTACTGTCTGTGTAGTTAGGATAAAAAAAAATATCAATCCACAAGACGTTTTTTTACGCCCATCATTTGACGGAACGTATTACTAGTATGTTATGGGTTGTCCGTCCGTCCGTCAACTTTTTGGTTTCAGGACATTAACTTGAAAACTGCTTATTGAATTTGAATCAAACTTAGTGTTCCATGTGACAAGACGTCGCATGGGTTTGATTTTGGCATATGTCGACCTATAGGTGGCGCCACCTGGTGGCAGTCTAAATTTGGTTTCTTTATGTTAACTTGAAAACTTCTTGTGGAATTCAAATCAAGCTAAGTGTGATTGTTCCATGTGACAAGGCGTCGCTTGGGATTTGTTTTGGTGTGTCGACCTACAGGTGGCACCATGCATCTGGTTGCAAAGTCTAAATTTGTTTTCTGTATCTTTGCTTAAAAACTTCTGGTGAAATTCGAATCAAACTTTATATGATTGTTTCATGTGACAAGACGTCGCTTGGGATTAGTTTTGGCGTATATCGGACACCTGGTGGCAAAGTCTTACATTTCGGTTCTGTGTGTTAATTTGAAACTACTTGTGGAATTCGAATCAAATTTAGCAGGAGTGTTCCGTTTGACAAGACAGAATTAAGAGATTCCACGAGTCAAGATGCTGTGTAGGATTTAGTTTGGTGTATTTTTGTCTAGACATGCGGTCGTTATACCTGGTGGATTCTATTCAAACTTGATTTTAATATTTCATGTGGCAAGATTTATTCGGGCGTATATTGGTACTCACTTGAGCTCTTGTTTGAAAAAGCTATACCGAAAGTATTGCATATGCTATATAATGACGGTAACCGGATCTAGCTAAAGCGAAAGGAACAATATATAACCAGGATATCAAACAGTCCGCACGACAACATTCCGACTCTCTATTTTATTAATATTGAAAAAGGCACATATATCAGCTTCCATAATTGTGAAAATAGGAGGGCAAACTGTCGAATATATCGAGGGCTTAATACCACACCCACCTATGTCAAAAATTTTATAACTTGAGTAAAACAAGTCCAAAAGTTTTATCTTCGCTATAAAATCATTATATCAATGATCAATCATCTTTTGGAATTTTGTTACAAAACTTTGTCAATGTTAATGCTGGGGTTTTGGGCTCATTGGGTAGACAAAAAAGGGAAATGGGCAGGTCTGATTTTAAAACTCTCCGATACGCTTCCGTTGAAATATTTCGAAATCAGTCAGAACGTCGAATGGGTCACGTGATTCTACTGACGTCTGTGGTAAACATAATAAGGCACATGTATATTTTAACTAAAAAATTGTGGTATGTTCAAGTAACAGGGAAATAACAAATCTAGACATGTCATCAAACGTTTGTATATGTAGATATATTGGTATTATTTACGCTCAAACGCAGATATGGATTAAATACTGTCCATGCCCCCCAATTGCTGTTGCACATGTTCTCTGACTGACTCTTTCAAGGTCTCGCTGGTCAATCACGTGGTACGCCCAGTTGCCCAAGGACGAAAATGTCAATATCCCTTCTATTGTAAGGCAAATCGATTGACATGTTAAAAATAACATGTACTTCAGTATCAGTGAAAGGTCTGAGATTAAGACATGTCCTGACATCTCACGAAAGCAAATAACTGAAGTGGCAAACTCGGTTATCGTATGGTGCATGAAAAAATGTCTCGTTCATCCTGAGATTACAATATACATATATGGATATTGTAATCGCAGGTTGATCGTATATATATACCACCCACAGACACTTGTATCTAGCTGGGACTAACATATACAGGGATAAGCAACGGGAACCAAAAAAATGAAATCTCGTCCTCGGCGATATTTCGCGTTGTACCACGGTGTAAGTAAAGCCAGTCTTTCTGAACTG
This sequence comes from Mopalia kennerleyi, assembly GCA_034783855.1. Taxonomy (NCBI): domain Eukaryota; kingdom Metazoa; phylum Mollusca; class Polyplacophora; order Chitonida; family Mopaliidae; genus Mopalia; species Mopalia kennerleyi. The sequence continues at coordinate 19,406 of JAVFBX010205412.1, read as the reverse complement.
AAGTAGTTGAAGTTTCTACACCAATAGAATTATTTAACGAACCAGTTGGAAAATGTATCGTACCAAGGAAAGATCATATGTCATTGACTAATATTGTGACGCTAATAGTCCAGTACAAGCAGTTTACTCGATATTTTCGTCTTTTAAAGTTCAGGTATAAGCGATGCCTTCAGTTTCTAAAATGGCGGCCATTTCTTTACATTTCGTTGTGTACATTACTTAACTGTATTATAAACTACATTTAGTCTGAGCGAAAAGTTGGAGTTTTTTGTTTTGAATCTTCCGCAGAAGTGTTTTTTCGTTGCCACTCATGGGTTTTGGGACTTATAACACGAAAGTATATGTCATTAATCAACGATGGAAGTCCAGTTTTATTTTTATGACTGGCTTTTCCGAAACGTTCGCATATTTACTCAGAGCCTTTCGCTGTTTTTCTAAAAAGTTTATGTTTAAGACGGCTAAATACTTGTCTCTGTTATATTTTAAAAGAATATCCCAAAGACTATGCTAACACGTCGTTTCCATGCACTGGAGTTTGAGTTGTAAAAACGTGCATGTTTGCGATTTTCTGGTGTTAACTCGATCAGGAATATAACAGTGCACTGCCGAGGCCAGCATTGCTTCCCTGGGTTAGCCTGTCAGCGTATGCCGTTGCGTATCCCTCTTATATTAGTCCCAGGCATAACATACCAATTTAACACCCATGCTTTTCATTGACCCAATGTTTTATAAACTTTAAGATAGCATTTCTATTCAGGAAGAGAAAAGGTGATATGTTTTACAGCTACAATCTCATGTCATTGTCCATTAAATTTTAAATCTTATTTTGTGCTTGCAAAACTTAAGAAAGTTCGGTTAATTTGAACTGTAGATAGATATGTATGCTAATATATAACTACTAACAAACAGCATGTGTTGAAATTACTGGAAAGCTGGTCAAGTATCATACCGATGTCATTAGCAAACAATATGTAAATAGATATTGTGGTTTGTATAATATACTGCACGTGTCATTTGTTACCTGCTCTTGAATTGTTTTTTTTTTACGTTTACTGATATTTTCTTCAACATTGCATAATATATTGCTATATATACACACTTTTCTTGGTAAAACTACTTTTATCGCTCATCTTCCATTCTTATTTCACAGATAATACCACCGAACAGTCAGGTCCGCTGGATTTTAGCCCAAGAACAATATTTGCCCTGGCGAGGCAATCACTTGGTCATAGAACGAGTTTCAACTGGACAGGAGATAAAGAAAACAATTGTCACCATGTACGGCACCACAAGCCGTGAATAAAATAATATTATCGGAGCTTACCCCTTTTCTCTGAACAAATTGATTCTTCTTCCGGTTGTAATCTTAGAAATGTTCAAGCCATGCGTCACTCGGATTGATCAGGCCGAATGGGTTTGATTACCACCAATAGTTCCCCTGGAGAGCAGCATATACAACGCAGGCTTAGTTAGTTAATAGTATATTTAATATACAAATGTGTGTCTCCCTACAAAAACATCACCATAGATTGATCTGTATCTTTGTGTGGTATGAAATCCAGTATCGCAGTTACAAATTTGAAACGACAATAAAAAACATTAAATCGAGTTACAAACTGAGACTTGTTGTCCTCTTAGTCTAAAAAGACCAATACCTCTACCTTTGCGTTCTTGTTTTGTATTTAAACATATTGATAAGCTAAAGAAATACTGCATCTGGACCGTATTCTTACTTTTTATTCGCCCCCATGTTAATGAGTGGCCGTCAACCCTGTCCGTCTGTCCAAAATGGTCTCATTAAAAACACAATGTAATCGATTTTCATATAAATTTTACCAGGAAGTTATTCTCTAAAGCTATTTCATGTAGGGTACTGGGATATTATTGTTTATTGCTATTGCGTGAAACTTAAGACATTAGTTCCTAACATATATAATTTTGTGATTACCATTGAAGTGGGCGCACTACGATCGCCATCGCTATTTCCATGTGTTTGTTAACGCTGTAATATAGGTACTTATTGCAATAATACGGCGCGCCCATGTTATGTGAGTGGCGGTTGGAATGATCTTATTGCGCGGTGCTCTCAGAGCGTAGGGAACTGATGCGTCTGTGAGCCTATTGATTCTTGGGATTGACTTACATGTATCCTCGTTTGCATCTTCGTGCGCCTAAGTCAAGACATGGATGTATAAACCTTTGCACATTAGAAACCATTATCTTGTTATCGTGACTGATGTGCGGTAGAGCTGACTGAAAGGCTGGAGTCCCGTCGATTATACGTGCCTATGTCAATATTGTTTGTTTGTTTGATTGGGATTTAACGTCGTACATGACGCTGTTCCTTGCCTAATTATGGTGGAAAACCGGTGGACAAATCGTAAAAACCATCCCATCGATTGTCGGAGCCACATCGTGTGAATCACTCATACACCTGAGGGTCGACGGACGGACGGATCCTGCGAACAGCAGATCAAAGTAGGCTTTAGTAAGCGCACTAGCTAACCACTAAGCCAGTAGATTCCAGTTTATGAAACTAGGTCAGAATACAAATAAGCAACGTTGTGTCGCTTGGTGTCTATATAGAGATATACTATGTGTTGGATGATGCCTAATTAGTTGACTTCATTCTTTGTGCTGACACACTGTCACATGTGAGGAATGGCCTTTAAAACAACAGCAACAGATAAACGACATTTCGTGTACAAAGATTCAGTTCCTGGTGCCGCTGGCATTTAATATTAGTACAGCACACAACGCTACTCTTATGCCAATATGATGCAAAGGAAACAAAGTGTGAAGATTACAAAGTAACAACCGTGGTCAGTTTCTATCTTGCGGTTAATCAAACGATCTTCAGACCGTACAGACCATCGGGTACATGTTTACTGTTAATAAAACAAAACAGGGACAGATCTTCGCTGAATTTAACCCATGTTAAAGCAGATGTTTGAGCTATATTGGTTACAATTTTAATTTGTAATTATACAATCAAATCAATATTCAAAGACACCGTCTTATTTTAAAGGCACTCAATGTATATTAGAACTAGTTCCCTGTCTTTTCCTTTACGATGATAGCATCAGACATATGAAAAGAAACCAAGCGTGTCTTATATATTCTCGGAGTTGCCAAATATTTCAGAGGAATTGTGTTAGACACAAATGTAAATGTAGATCTAAGAAATTTAAATACCAGTCGAAGTTTTAAAAAAAATTACCAATCACAGAGCTGGCCCACACAACCTGGTAATTATACCCGATTGATTCCAAATAGACAACCGACTGATCGCAATCACTAACAATTTTCACTATAATCTTGATGCCTTCAACATAAAATAAAGTCATGTTTTAAGATACTTTCCCTACTGGATTATTTTGTCATTTCTTTTTGGATGGAACGTTGAATACAGTGCAGCTGGTAATTATCTGGTATCTGGCCGACACAAGGCTGTAAAATTGTAAGCCAATGTGTCACTTTTTAGACCACAAATAAACATTCCGGATCGACATCGCGCGGTCCGTACGTCAACTCATTTCCTGTTTTTAATTGGTCCAGTTAGACTTGGAAATGGATTGCTTGAATTGCAAGTAATCTGATATTAGAACTTTTTATTGTCCTTAGCTGTAAACTGTTTGTGTGAAGTTACTGCCTGATTTCAAGAAATTGTTGTCTGGAAACCCTTAAAATTGATGACTGTGATTCAGATTGCCTGCAATTTTTTTATCTTGCGTAAAAGCAAGCTATTCTGTACATCGAAATGTCGATAAATTTGAGATAAAAGTTGTGCGTAGTTTATTTCGTTTGACATCGCCAAGTATAAGCTATAAAGTAAGTTTTATTGATGTCTCCGTTTGTAACTCCGGTATCAATCAACTTTAACAGGCAGATATTGCTAAGAGCACATGTAAAATACATTCCTTGTTTCACTTTAGTCATTTTGTACAGTTCCAGAACTTCCAGGACGTTCTAGAAAATTCAAACTGGAAACAGTCGTAGAGCCTTGCTGGTTTACTTGGCTAAATTTGTTCTGGCGTTTGAGCTCTCCATCCTCTATTATATGGCTTTAACCTTTTGAGATAAGGATTTAGTCTCCTCCTGTTGAACAGCGGCAGAAATGTAGTCATTATTGGAACTTGAGGTCAGAGCTTTTGTGCCTTTTGGTTCTGATATATTGGCGAATGTCTTTAAAGTGGCAGGATTGGAATTCTAGGGAGAAATTAAACTTAATGTATCCGAATTTGATTGGGCTGCTTGAAAATTCCCGGCTGCCACTGGTGACCCTTTCATCTCCTTGATTTCTGCCCTCGTTCGGGGAAAATATTTATGTCAAAATGCTCAACCAAGTGCACAAATAGGTTTTTGATCAAATGAAGATTCCAAAATCAGGCCAAATGCACCCTTAGAAATGGTGACATCCAGTGTGGCCAAATCCAATACACTACACGAATAATTCCATTACCATTGTCCGTCTTTGTTAATCGTAATAAACACCGTGTGGTCGATTAGTCCCAGACGTTTACTGATTCAGTTGCAAATCAACGATTATAAAATATCAGCTCGAGAGATATGGCCTTCCGTGGAACCAAGGCAGCGAATGCATCTTGTAACAGATTGAGATCTATCAGGTTGGCGTGGGGTCCCAAGCTATGTTGAAGTATAACTATGGGTTCGGGTTTCAAAGATCGGCTTAACCGTATCCACTATTTAAAATCCCCACGAAATTCCCTCATGATCGTTATCTAGCATAATCCCACAAAGTTTTCAATATAAAAGCCATGTATTTTATCACGGGCACTCACACGATCTCTTAAATTGTTGTCCCAGCTAATACCGAACGAGACCACAATGTGAGTGCACATGGTTACAGACATGGCGTTCTTGGCTCTAAACATTATGAGAACGAAAAAGCTCCGCGGGATTAGGATTCTGGGGAATGTTGAGGGAAATCGTATACATGACGTACGATAAGGTTAATCTGGAAAACAATTTTTGTTTTGTTAATTTACGGATGCGTTTTTAGAATTTTCCTTTTGTAGCAACATTGTCTGTCTCTACAATATAGTGGGCACATATATCTTGAGTACCAAGGCTACTGGAGATCAGCAAGTGTTCTAGACCCATTTAACCTGCAATAAAAACATGTTAATAGAGAAACAGGTCCTATTCCTCACCAATTAAGCCGAACGTAGTAACAGAAGTTCAGCCGAAAGGTAGAAGTCTTTCCTAAAATTTCTTCCAAAATGCTGGAAAAAATTCTTCTTCCAGCAGAATTTTATCATTTGAATTTCGTAATATTACAGCAAACCACGTCGTTAATTACCCAACACACACGTCGGTCTGTAGCGGTGAATTTGGTTAATTAACTGAGAGAACGGCAGGCTATACCACTGAAGTGCATATTTTAACAACCTCTTAAATATGCATTATTTGCCATAACGATTTACACACAGACGACTCTGTTTGTTGTGATTTATCTAAACTGAAAAGACCAGATCACATTCCATTAGACAACAATATGCTCACATGGCTCGGGCATGAACATCAACTTGCTTATTGCAGATCCTAACATCTCACGTGGTTTGATTTGTATCCTATTAGATTGTTATTCTCGTTATATGTATGTTAAGTTTTCGGGAGTCAGAATCACAACGTATCAAGAAAGCCAATAGTGTTTACTTGTAATGGTATGCTATTCCTCTATTTAACCAAAGAAAAGCCCATATAGTATATGGCTACCGCAGTGCAGTGAAGTCGAATATGTTAGCCGTCCGATCAATTACAAGCATGCCGGTTCCACTGTGCGAACCGGACGTCGAACTATTTCCTGTTTTTAATTAATGTCTTCACACTACGAAATGGATTGCGTAATCGGATATTAAAGCTCTTTATTGTGAACGAGTACAAAGGCTTTGTGAGAAATAAATACATGATTTGATACATTGCCGAGATGTAAGGAAACATCAAATCCTATTGACTTGGTTTCGGATGGCAATTATTTATCTTGCGTCGAAGTCAATGCGCTGACATTCTGTTACAAGGTTAGCCAGTTACACTGTGTAATAAAATCTCCTGAAAACGGTTTGGTAAACAACAAAAACTTTGTGTTGTTGTGATATAGCAGAACATCACTCTAAGCGTATTGAAAATTGCTTACAACATTTGTTTAATGCCGCTCTTACGGCATACGGGTAAAATTTCTGGCTTATCTTGTGTCTTTTCAATTTCGAAAACCGAGGGCTCAGCAAATACAATTATATCCAGTATACATATATTACAGCGCCATAGCTGTTAATGAAATAACCATTATATCAGCTATGCGTTTATTATCGGAATAGCGAAGATCTTATTGAAACATGAGATGGTTTTTCACAAGCGCTGTAACGCCGCTTAGTGTAATAAAAACGCTTAGTGTAATAATTATTACACTAAGCGTTGCGATTTCAACGCTTAGTGTAATAATGTTACACTAGGCGTTGCAACTGCAACGCTTAGTGTAATAAATTAGAATTATTACACTAAGCGTTGCTTGTGTACAAATGCGCTGCTAAGTGTAATAAAACTCTGACTTGAACTGTAACCACATCAGTTTGAATTTTGTAATGTCATAGTCTGTAGTGAAATTGTATGTAAAGACATTTTGACCTTTAAACCTCATATACATCGTCTACAAAATGCCTTCCATCAAAACTGTCTTGAGGAGTTGTGGGTGGGTTGGGGTTGGGAGTCACTTGGAACTTCGGTGCCTACCCACTTGTAGTAGAGAAACCTTTTCTACCTTTATTTATACTTAACACGATCCTTAACAGAAGTGAAAAAAAAAACCCACAACAAAAACAACACTTATGTTCCGCTGTCAACTGAGGTACAGTGAACTGTATAATACAATTAGGCTACATGTCGACATAGTCTTATTTTACGTCATAATCAGGAGGATCTCATTGTAAACCTAGGTCGAAATTTTTAAAAATCGAAGACTTAAGTTGTGTTTGGATGGTTTTGAATTCATGAATCCCGAAAATTCATTTATTTCCCACGGATAGAAAGTGTCCTAGATTTGGTTTGAAACTTAGTAATTTTGGGAGGATTTAACAATTTTGAGAGGAGGGTCCTGGGGGGGGGGGGGGGTGTTTGTGTTTCTTCGTGTGTGGGGTGGGGAGGGGGTGGTAGGACCGCACAACCGCGCCTCACAAAAGCCTTTTTCGCCTAGCGAAAATATTCTGTAAGTTACAAGCTACTGTTGGAACCTAATACCAAAAGCCGACATAGAAAGCCACAAAAAAATATGTCAGGTACTAAATGTGGTCTAGTGGGCGACCATGCAGCTATATACTACACTCAAAAGTAATGTGTTAACGTGTAAATGATAATTATATCTGTATGTTTCACAGGGACAATAGCTATTTATTATGATATAATTTTTTTATGTTTCTCGATCATGGTATATTTATTACACTAAGCGTGTCATTTGCACACATAACGAATTTCAGTGCTGCGTTTGCAACGCTTAGTGTAATAATTATTACACTAAGCGTTACAATTGCAACGCTTAGTGTAATAAAGTTACACTAAGCGGTGCATTTGCAATGCTTAGTGTAATAATTGTTACACTAAGCGTTTTTATTACACTAAGCGGCGCTACACAGCAGTACAGGCCGACCACCTAGACGATTCAGCCGACAGGACTTCAAATTAGGATGTCAGTCAGCGCGAATCTAGATGGCGGACATTCTCTATATGTGACAGCGAGCTGCAAGTAAGGTCTCCCGACACCAATGCTCCCAGTTACCGAAGACGTGGTAGGCTGCTCTCTACCGTCTTCCAAGGGTGTTGAAGAATATCTCTGGACCTAGGCAAAACAATAGGATTACCAATCAACCTCGTCATCATTTTAAAAAACAAGTATTGAGTTGGGTTAGGTACATCAGACTTGCAGAAATGTTTTTCCTGGTCTATTTTCTGTAGTACATTAAGAATTACGGAAAATCGCGGATAAGCATATATCAATTTTTATGTTTTCTATGAGTGACAGAAAGCGTCTAATTTAATAACAAATGGATCAGGTTTCCAGGAAAAGAACTAGGAACTTGGTTGTTTAGTCTTAATACAAACAAACCCCAAACAAGTCCGTTATAAGTTGGATTGATTGATTGATTAGTGCTTTACGCCACATTCTGAAGCGGTATTTCAGCTATTCTGTGCCACAAACATGTTTATAATTGATTTATTTTGTATGCATATTTAAAGACAATTCCAGTCAGTAGTACCCTTCGCTGTAAACATCATAAAGAGAAAGGATTCGAACTGAATAGGATATACGTAAGTTTTAAAACTTTTAAATATGACAATCTATTATATAGTTCAAACTTGGATCCAAAAATTGTAAACACTGTTTAAAATTATGTCAATTTACATCTTAAAATAATTTAAATCAGTAACACTCTTGGCATTAGACATCAAGAAAAAAAAAACAAGCCGAAATGAAAAGGACATGCACAAGTGTAAAACTTTAAACTAGTAAATATTTACTTAAACCAATGTCAATAATAGCTATTGACAATTTTCCATAAAAATAAAATTTTGAAGTGGACACCGTAGAACAACATCTCCAGCAATGCTGCCAAACAGGTCCTTCATACAGGTGTATATGCTGGATGGTTTGGCTTAGACACCTGCCAAGTCTTAGTTCTTCGTTTTGGCGAGCCTCTCGCACTATGTGTTCTTTTGGCTTTTAAAAGATGGTCGCCACTGGGCCGCCCACGTGGAGGGGTAGACGGAGGAGGCCCAATGTCTACCTCCATCCCTTCCAAGGCGTCGAAGCGGTTCGCGAGAGCAATTGTCTCCGACACAAGGGATTTACCTGCCGTTGGCCTAATACAGAGGGGAAAAGCCCTCACTATACATTTTGAACATTTATAGGCCCTCCAAACTGGAACGTATGAACAACATCCCTTGTGGCCTATGAAGGGCAAACCTCCGGGTGAGATGTTTTTTATTTCCTGTTTTGCTTTTAGTTATACTGGCCTGTGGTTGTGTTTGTCTGTGTCGATGTAGCTGTTTTTATATGTTAAGTGTAACCTAAACATGAGAAGATGGACTATCATCACCAAGTAAGTTGAGTGCGTACCAACAGACACAGACACCTTCTTTTTTTCTTTTCTTGAATAAATATTTATTTAATTCACAGCAGTTTATTACAATATACTAGTATTACATTAATTGGGTTAATACCATTTTGACAGCAACAATAAGATAGCAGCTACTGAAGTAATTTAACAATCATAGGATCATGTAAAGGATCACAGATTAGTTTAAACCTGATATAACTTTAGAAGTTATAGCATCAGATTATTACATTAAGTAGGGTAATACCATTTTGCATTTTCTATGTCACTATAAATAGCGGAGACAATAAGATAGCAGCTACTGAAGTAATTTAACAATAATAGGATCTCTCAAAGGTAATTGAGACATTTGTATAAACCCGTTATAGCTTTACCAGTTATCATGTACTATACAGGTTATTACATATACTATTAAGTACATTTAAGTGAGTAATATTGTTATGATTCATTATGTATTGGAACCTTTTAATTTCTAGCTTGAACAATGACCACAAGTTGACTTGACATTGTTCGTTTTGACTTATTATATGACTCTTATAAATACTGAACGAAGCAATAGAGAATAAGATATTAAAATCACAGTATTCTTTTTCAGATATTTTGTACCCTGTAACAATATATTTAAGTAATATTGGCTTACTAAAGCCTACTGTCAAAAGCAACATTTTTAGCTGGCGCCAAAAAGATTGTACTTTAACACATTCAATAAGAAAATGGTTATAGTTTTCAACAAGATTGCAGAATTCACAAATGGGACTCTCATTCAATTTCCATTTAAAGAGAAGTTCCTTACATGGCAAGATAAAGTGAATAAGCTTGTATCTAAATTGCTTAAGGCGGTTATCATGTCAACAGGTAAATATAAACGCATATACATGCTTCAAATAAGATATATTATTGGGTTTATGTAATATGTTTGCCCATTTATTATGGATATATGGCCGTTCAAAACGTTTGTTAACGAAGATGTTGTAAAATAATTTATTTGTAATGGGACATTTCACAATGTCCGTGTTTACATTATTTATACTGATGTAGACACTGTTGTACATTTTAACCACTGTATTGATCGAAGCCTCACAGCTAATGATTCTTTTCCAATTTCTTGGAATGGCCTTTAAAATTAAGGCAATTTCTGCAATTAAATTTCTTTTATCATTCCACACCTCTGAGCATAATTTACCATCTTCCCCCATGAATATGATGTTAGTATCAATGAAGTTGTTTATTATTAATAATTTTCCATTATGTTTAATGAATTTATTCACCCAAATTATTTGCTTACTTATTTCACTGAATTTTATAGGGTTTTTTTGCATTGTCTACCACCACATTTAATCCATGCCATTAATAGTTTCTTATAGAAACTTGGCAAAATATCAATACCTGGTATTAAGTTAACTGCATCTATGTTCATTTTAAACAACACAAATTATTTTCTAAACTTATCAAAATAAAAAGTGGGGATTATCTTCCATGCAGCATCCTCACTACAAACTAATCGTTTAACCCAGTGAATTTTAAGAGCATCAAAGTAGGATTCTACATCAATTATATATAAACCGCCTCTTGATCTTTCGCCAATAAGAGTTCTGCGTTTAATTCGATCCTTTTTGTTATTCCAAATAAATGAGAATATTAATTTATCCATTTTTTAAATAATATCTGTTGCTACTGGCATAAAGGAGGCACAGTATGGGCTCAAATTTTACTGTATGTAATTACAATTTCGAGAGTTTTTTCACCAACATATAAATAAATACCTTACTTTTAATCCAAGCGAAAAACAATTTTGTTCAATTTGAGCCCTAAGGGCAAGACCTTAATATACATGCGCAGTGAACCTATAGGTCTGTGACTTGTAGCGTCATTAAAAAAACAGTGGTGCCCAACTGAGTAGATTCTGTAAAATAATATTAATTGAAGAAAATATATGTATAATTCTGATGAGTTAATATGTTTAGATCCCCAATAACATTACCGTATTAACTTTAATAATATGACTCTATAGCTTATAAGTATGGCTTTAAACAAATAACATTATTAGTTGTTCAAAGCCAAAGGCTAGTTGAATCAAGAGAAAAGCAACCAGAGATTGCTAAACAATATGCCCCGACCCCTGCAGTCCACCCAAGATATACATAATTACATACAGTGCACCAAAATTTTAGCTAATGAGGGAAACTTCACTCTGTATTAAGCGGGAAATTTGCATAATCCCGTGACTTTTTTCTACATTGAACATGTGCGTATACAGAAGAATGAAATATGCCAGTTTCAAAAATCTAAGTGTAAAAGTAACCAAGATACAGCACAGACAAGCTTCCTGAACAAACGGAGCATATTTGCATAATTTATGGAAAAATTTGCATAATTTATGGAAAAATTTGCATAATTCCATGATTTGTTTTCTATGTTGCACATTTGCGTACATAGAAGATTGTACTATGCGAATTTCAAAAGCCTCAGTGAAATAATAACCAAGATACAGCCCTGACAAGCTTCCCGGAGAAACGGAGCCAATTTGCATAACTAATGGGGAATTTTGCATAATTCCAGGATTTTTTTTTCTACGTTGCACATCTGCCTACATGAAACAATGCACTATGCAAATTTTAAAAGCTTAAGTGAAATAGTAACCAAGATACAGCCCGAACAAGCTTCCCGGACAATCGGAACCAATTTGCATAATTTATGGGGAAATTTATATAATTCCGTGATTTTTTTTCTACGTTGCACATCTGCCTACATAGAAGAATGCACTATGCACATTTCAAAATCCAAAATGAAATGGTATCCAAGATACAGCCCGGACAAGCTTCCCGGACAATCGGAACCAATTTGCATAATTTATGGGGAAATTTACATAATTCCGTGATTTTTTTGTACGTTGCACATCTGCATACATAGAAGAATGCATTAAGCATATTTTAAAAGCCTAAGTGAAAAAGTAACTAAGAAACATCCCGGACAAGCTTCCCAGACATACGGACACACGGACGCACGTTGCACATCTGCCTACATAGAAGAAGGCATTAAGCAAATTTCAAAAGCCAAAGTGAAATAATAACCAAGATACAGCCCGGACAAGCTTCCCGGACACACGGACGCACGGAAACACGGAGATATGGACAGAAAAAGTAAAACCTATATGCTCTTACTAGAGTGGGGGCATAATAACTGAAAAAAGTATACAGTTTAAGTTACGGTATATTTGATATCTTTACCGGTTATTAAAATATTACCTTAAAAATAAAACAGTTATGAGGAGTCAGATAAATCCATCAAGTTGATGTTCTGGGTAAAAAGAAAAGACTGGATTCACAGGGGCAAAAATCAATAATTTAATGTGTCGTTGGCAAATGAAGCTGTATTCAGGGCAAACGTTGGAACTATTAGCAAAAACGCTAACTATAAGTCTCATGTACTCGAAATGAACTTTACATTAAGAGTTCGGTGAAATCATTTTGCTGATTGGAAAGTTTTATTTACAATTGATTTTCGGTATTAAATATGTACTCGAAATTAACTTTACATCAAGAGTTCGGTGAAATCTTTTTAAATGATTGGAAAGTTGTATTTGCAATTGATTGGTGCCATTCAATATGGATAGCAGAGTCTTTAATAAATAAGGACATCTGTCAGGAGAGTTAACGAACGTGTTTATTGACGACCTACAATAATAGACAGTGCACAGCATAGATGTAAGGATGTATCGCTACGATCGATGCCCACGTGGGTGAACATTACAAATAACAATCAATAAAAAATAGACCCTGTCACGTTTCCAGGAATGAAGCTATTATTTAAATAACAAGAACGCACAAAGTACGAAAATTTAAGAGCTATCGGTAGCACATGTGAAGTGTTCAACACACTGTCACATTTCTAAAAGAAACGAGGATATAACTGACCAACCAAATATTTGACTGTAATAAAAATTATAATAGAATTGTGCAGCACAAAACATTTACTGAACGCGTTAATGTATATTATTAACAGTATTTTCGTTACTTTGGAGAAACACTTTCTTAATAGCATTACTGAATTTCTCGGGGATTTTAGCAGATTGAATCCTGTCCCGCTATGGTTTGTGCGTCTGTTGACAAGAACTCCGCTCTCAGCAATGGTACCTGATGTACTTAAGACAAATTTTAAATAAATGTGTCTTAATAAATATTTAGTCTTTTGCTAACAGACATAACCAAATATTCGATGCTGTAATGATACAGTTTATTAAATAAACACGATATCTATAGGCGTGTCGATGGTCATCTTTGCGAGACGGGGTGTTCTGGCCTGAAACTGCAAATGTCGAGAAATCGACAACACGAGTACTAAGTATGGTGACGTATATCCATATGCATAGGGCCCAAACACTGAAATACAATAAAACTTATTTTATACTGAATATCGTCACTGCAAGTTTTTGAACGAACATAGCTTTAGAACAGCGAACCAAGAGTATAATATACAACGCCATTAAACCTAGCCCTTGTTTTGAAATTTTTCCCATGCTAGACCCTATTAGAGACCCATCCTTGACGACATAGAAGACATCCAATAACTAGGTCATCTCTCATCAGCCTGAAGGTTATAAGTCAAATTGATTTCCACCAATCTCTCAAGGCCATTTACAGCTTATCTCGGCAGGTCGAATAGCCCCCAAAAGAGCAAGCGATGTCTAATTTGGCTAATGATGAATTGGTTTCTTGTTGATTCACTGCACTTCCCCGGATTATTTATATGGTGATCCAAGTGCGTCTTAAGTCGACACTACATGACACGAGTCTTTAAAAATGACTAAGTGTTAAACCAGCCAATCAAATCGCCTAATTTCAAAGAAAACCCGTTTTTTATTTGATTGGCTGGTTAAACACCCAGTCATTTTTAAACACTCACGTAATATAATGTCGACCTAAGACGCACTTGGCCCACAATATATTTCTGACAGAGATACTGCCTCACGTAAACAGATTCATTCTGTCATCTTTATAGGGGTAGTATATGTGGACATATCCTTCAGTCCTGTTTTCTTTACTTAGCACTAGAGGCATATTAATTATCTAGCATTGTAGGCATTTCACATGTTTAGGTTGGAGCAGTGTGTCTTTTTGATGTTGGAGTATACCGTCGTGTTAAGTGAAATAACCTTTAGTACGGCGTTTAACGCAAATGGTCTAGTCAAAGTGTTTCTTGAAAGGCTGTAATTGTTGTAGCAAACCAGACTGTTCCGTTCGGATGAATTGAAATTAACCCTCAATAAAGGCACGTAAAATAACACCTGTAACTTTTGTGTTGATTATTTATTTGCTAGTTTGTGATGCTATAAATCAAATCGGGACAAATTATTGGACACAGTCAAAGATAAGAGACTTGGGTCAATCTATGTACAAATTGTATGGACATGACCGAACTGAAAAGAAACGTTGAATGACCCTGTTGTTGATCCATACAGACGAGTGGCATTGTAAGTCCATTCGCCGACACAGGCACTGTTATACTGGTCAATAATGAATTGGTCGCTCTCAGATTCCGTCGCGCATATATTGACATATTTTAATACGAGATACTGTACAATTAATATACAAATGCTCGGTTGCTTCCGACAGAAAAACAAATACACCAATTTATAGTTCTGCAAATTAAATTTACTTGGGTCGGGGAAGAGACGATGGTGGGAGGGAAAGGAGGCAAGCAAGCAATACAAGTGACATAGGCCCGACACATATCATTGGAGCAGAAAGCATGTAGCTCAATGGGTTTGGGGCATTGGACATACTTACCTAATTGTTTAGGATATATGGCGCTATTTTCAAGAAGACCAAAACATAAGCTCTGCAAAATAAAGGTTTGATCTTTTAAATCATGTTTCTGTGATTAGGAGATAGACAAGGCAGGGAGGGAGCGACGGAGAGGGAGGAAGGCAGGGAAGTTCCAACTCCGGACAGAACAAGCCTGCGGAGCTTCCTACTAATCATAATCATCCAGTAGTTTACATAATCGTTGCGCGGACGAACCGTATGTGTAGTGTGCTAGTCAACTGATTTAGCCGGTTTGAAAAATAAATTTCCGCCATCAAGATGACCCCGATACAACCAATGACAAGTCAAACACGCCCACGGGAACTTGGTGAAGAATTAATCAATGAAAAAGCTGATGTAATATAAACTGTATATTGACACCTGAGCGTCCGTCCGGGATTACAACCAACGATTTGTATAAGCCTAAGGATGACAAAGCCGGTGACATTCGGTAAGTCGTGATTCCTCAGCGGAGTCGTTTCTAGACGAAATGCCTTCCAGTAATTCCCCTGAAGGCCAATCCATAGCTTACACCGTCCGTCCAAATGTCGCCAGGAGAGCAACTTGTGTCTAATTTGGACAATGATGAATTGGTTTCCTGTAACTTCCCCTGGAGTATAGGATAGTGGCATCCATAACAATATTCTGTGTGACAGTTGTAGTCGCTATTACGCTAAGCCAGCAGGACCAGTGTCATGGTCATTTTGTTTGTTTTTTAGTCTGCTTGGTTGGGGATTTAACGTCGTATTTAAGAGTATTTCACTTGTCTGAATCGATATGATGCTTCACATTGTACCTTGTTTAAATACGGTGGAGATCTGGGAAGAAACCTCGTAAAAACATAACGCGAGTAACTCATATATCTGATGGTCGACATACGGACTCAAAAGCCCTGGACGGTACATCGAAGTAGGGTGAGTTAACATATCCGCTAACCACTAAGCCATGGCGGGGGGCTAGTTATTATGACTGCCAATAAGGAGTTAAACAAAGTAGAGTACACTAAAACTACAAAAAAGATAATGATTTCATTCGGTTTATTCATCAAACCATCAGCAGGAGTAATTTTAACTAGAGATATAGGTCTAAATATACAAAAAAATAGGCGAAAAAGTTATTTGATCAGTTAATTTATATAAAAACGTAACGTGGTAAGTAGTAGCCATGAAACGTCAAGCAACCGTCTTATAATAACATACCATCTCTGAATTAGTAAAGATACAAATATGTCAACTGACATTGATCCAGATAAGAAACCATGTTATAACAAAGGTACTATTATGACAAAATAAAAGGATTTAAGAAATACGTTTCTAGTAAAATAGTTTGTATTATAAATCTGACTTGGGCTATTATGTGCGTAGCCTTAGCTTATCAACTTATAGACACGAAGCCCCGCAATATGAATGGCGTTACCATGACATTTATATGACTCAATTAACACGGCCAACAGCGCTTGGTGGTAAACCAGGACTATTTTGAATGTAGTAATATTCGATGAAAAAGCGTAAACTGTGCGGCAGTAACCAGGCCTATTACAGCTGAATAAATACACCGGACTATGCTTTGTCCCTCAGGTGTAGATTCCTTTTTTTAAGATACCAACATTTTTAGTTATTCTTCGAGCAAAACATTGTTGCATTTAATGTTGACTCACATTACACATTTTCAATATTTTTTAGCAGCTATCTTCTTTTAGCACTGGAATGAAGACGAACATTCCGATAATATCAAAGCACCTCACATCATTTTCATGCTCTTCTCATTTAAGTAAAAGGTCATTAAACACGGCATAAAACACCAATCAATCAAGTAAACCAAGCACGATTAGTAACTACAAAAATAATATCTTGAAAAAAAAACAACAACATTAATTTGCGCGAGTTTGTGTGTGATTGTTGTTTTTGTGCTATTTGAGGGCAAAATCTCATTGATATTGTTCAATTCCAAAAAGGTGACCCGCGCTTTTTTAATGTAATAATTAAACAATTATTTGAACGCACATTACAGAAAATAAACCAGACAAATAACTTCTTCTTATGACGGCCACAGCAAATCCATCGCTTTCAGAAGAAGAAAATATTATTTCCACTGCCAATAATACATTAATTTTATCGAAAAAGATAACACAAAGGAATTGTCAAATAAGCAGTACTGAAGATGGTATTTTGTGGCCAATTGGAAGGTTTATAGTTTCGGTCAATTATGAGCTTAAAGCGAATTACGAAAAAATTCACTTTATAACTAAATTATGAATTCAAGTGTTATCCCAAAATAACGAAAATACTGTTAATTATGAGCTTAGTGCGCAATTTTGTCGGAATGTATGATGCCACAGGCGGAATTTATCTCTTGTGATTTGTTCCGCCAAGACCGCTATAAACAATCTCAGTTATGAAGACGGTTGGACAGACCAACAGATTAAGGGTGGTTAATAGGAAGCTTTGAGACGAGGTTAGACACAATAATCGAACAGGTGGTCGCCAAGACAAATCGCTTCGTAGATTTTTACTGTCCACGCTGGTGAATAGCTATATAGAGGGAAATTATGACCAATGCTCCAAATTCACTTAACCGCACTACCGTCGTTTATACGGGGATGTGTTGCTGTGGCCGCTATTGCTGAAGTTAAATGTCATATTGATTTATTGCTGTTTTAAACCATGTTCAAGGTTATCTCACGTGGAGACGGTCGACTCCAACAGTGAGATTATCAAAAGTGTTTATCGTTAAGGATAAAGTCTTTCGCTTGTATGGACAAGTACTTTCCTCATCAATGCCAGATGTAAATGTTGGACACTCATAATAACCACACTAAAGGAACTACAGTCTAAAATAGAATCGATTCTACTCCCTACGCCGAGACATGGACTCTAATAAAGATACACCCGGACCATCTTGTTTTGCACTTTTTTATTTGCTGACATGGGCAAACGTCGCCCAATATATTGACGAAAATGTATGCGAGATGGCTTGGCATGGCGTACGAGAGTTGTCTTCGTGTAGTCCCCTATAGCAACTCTCGCGAGGATACGATTGAAAGACCTACTGACGAATTCACGTGTCTCGCTATATGTCTTTACTGAGGACGATTTTACCACAATATTATTGTTGTTGTTGTAAAAATAAATCAGTAGGTTTGGATGATACATCAGATGGGATACCTTGGACTCCTATACTAAACAGGAACAACAGTACTGTGCTTGATGTAAAGATTTGCGTTACTTTTATTTGATATTGAGAAATATGCCGGCTTCCCAACAGATGGGTAAGGACAATCTGTCTCCTTGTGAGCAGTTACAAACGAAGCCTAGACACAAGGGATATAACATGATGTAAAACTTTGTGATTTATGGCAAGTTTGAAACGGATCCGATTTCTCCATTAACTAAGTAAGCAGAAGTGTATTAGAAGCTCCTAGTGCGGCTCTATTGAAAGTCAAACCCGACTAAAACAACATGCGCTACTTCTCTGTGTCGGTGGTCGGTGCTTCAACCAGATAAGGATTGGTATCCTAATGTCGTGAAAATTAGGGTCATTCTATATTGTGAGTATCTCATTTTCAGGCGGTAGAATGTTGGAGCCGTCCCGTGTTGGATCCGCGGTGGACACAGAATTTTCCTTTTCTACATATTCAAAAAATAGCGGCAAGATGAAATAAAATCAAATAACTTCTTATTTTCTGAAATCAAGAAACAATTGTCACAGAAAGACGAGCGCACGAAATGTCCCATTGAGTTGTTTGACTGAGGTCTTACGCTGTGGCGTACGATAGTTGTCTTCGTGTAGTCCCCTATGGCAACTGCCGTAAGAATACGATTAAAAGAACTACTGACGAATTCACGTCTCTCGCTGTATGAGTTATGCCACTCAAATCACGTACAGCGTGCCATGCAGCTAAATGAGTGGAGGAAACCACTCCCGAACCCACGGTCAACAAACCAAAGACAGAACAGGACAATGACATCGTAGACGACAAAATACAATGACACCACTGAGTCTGAGAGCACAGGAATAACGGGAAGCTCCCTCCAACCGCCACTAAATTGACCGGATCTTTATGTATTGGTTATTTGAACTGTTATTTATAAAAGATCATGCTTTCACGTACTTAAACTTCCAGCAATCTGTCTTTCGAAACCTGCATATCTTATGTTAGACACAATGACAATAACGACTAGGGGCTCGTTACACAAAGCGATCACGTTGAACGTATACATGTATATCATGCCAACACTATTCTTTCACTGGTAGTCATGGTAATAACGTTTTTGCGTAACTCAGATCGCGTTGTGAAACGGGCCCCAATACTAAACGTATTGCGTTATCTTCGTAATATCGCTTATCGTAGGTTTCGCATCGTGCTCTTTACATTGCTACAAATTTGAAATCTCTACATGAATAGTTTTCTAGAAATGCGCCATGAAAAATGTAGTGTCGGCTTAAAACTGAAGTGCCAGAAATAGGCAATTAAAGT
>JAVFBX010205401.1:0-12304 GCA_034783855.1 Mopalia kennerleyi | reverse complement strand
CTAAATTCATGATTTAGGTCCGCGAGAGATCTTCTGCGGGGATTACACGATTAGAAGCGTTCAAACTCAGTAGCTAATCTCAGGAGAGCACGCTCTCAAGAATTAGAGCACAGACTCAGACCTGAGTATGCTTAAGTTTTTATAACCTTGGCCCCTGGGCGTTGGTGAGTCGTGTTCGGGATTTAAATCCGCAAAATACACCTTTTCTATGAAAACAATGTTACAGAAATTGAGAAATATCTAACTGACTGGCCCAAATAGTCGATGTATATAACTCCTTACCTTCAATATCTTTCATCCATCCTTTTTACCATGTGTTATCCATAAATTAGTGTAGCTTGGCCTAAAACATATGTCTTTGTCTGCCATGTTGACGTTGTGATTTAAGAAGAAAAAAAGCGAGGATTCCCCATGCCTATTCTTTCATTGCGGGCTCTGGTCCAGTCTCACATGAGCAACTTGAAAGCTACCTTAAGTACCTACCTATCCAACAGTAACCTAACAAATATACTTTCTTGGTTCCAAATCTAACCCTGTTTACAGGTTAGTCTTCTATTGGCTGAGAGCAGCAAGTTTCTTGAGTCAATTTGGTTCCGGGAAACATGTGGGCACCCAAAAATACATGAGCCCAAATTAATGTCTGTCAATGTGCAACTATAGACATAACATACATGTAATAGTATGTGTTAAAGTCAAGCCAAAAAGGGGCAGAGAACTCTGATTAAGGTTTAATGAGTTTGGAACAGGAACCTGGACAAGTTATCTAGAAACTCCCCATAAAGCGAAGTTTGATAGAACATGTACAATACGAATGCACAGGTTTATTGTGTTACTATGTTAGATCCATAGGACAGTGAAACACACATGGACAGCATTTCAATGTCTTGTTTACAGATGAAAAGTCCCAACACACCCACCTACTTTACAAATCGAGCTTTATGTTACCTGAAGAAGAAACAGTGGGAGCGAGCTGCCCAGGATTGTAGAAATGCATTAGACTTGGACCGTGCCTTGGTGAAGGGTCATTTTTTTCTTGGTCAAGCACTTGTTGAGCTCAACATTTTTGATGAGGCTGTAGGCAGCTTGAAACGAGGTGAGTTTTGTCCTCTAGAAGGACTAGCAACTGGTCTCATTCAGACCAATGAGAAAGCTAAATCAGCTTTGTTTTATCACTTTCTGCTATAGTCTAGATTAGTTCTCAGTGTCATGAAGGGCTGGAGTATACAGCCAGTATATATGAATAAAATGATCATTGAACATGTTCAACTATACCTGAAACACCAATCAAGCAATTGGTCAGCTTAAGCGTTTGATTGGTTGCGTGGGAACTTTTACACAACCAATCAGATGTTGTGTTACAAGAAGTCTCTGCTAGTAAAAATCAAAGTGATAGTAAATGAAGAAAGTGAGTGAAGTGTTGTAGAAAAAAGGATATGTTCAGGGTATTCAACCAACTCAATAAGAGTACGATATTGTATATGTACCCATCCCTATAGACACCAACTCTCCATATATACGCCAATATTGATTTACAAATTTAAACAAATTGTCAAAACTTGATTAAAACATTCAACATATGTTATCAGCAATTTATCTCGAAACGTGGTCATTTTATCTGCCAGGGGGAGTAGCTGTAATTCTATTTATATGTGATTGATCTGCCCAGGGTTCTAATGTAGAGTAGCTCGGATTAAAACTCTTGGCTAGAAACGATGATGTTATTTTAATAGGACTCCCATTACTGTTATAGTAACTCCAATGTGTTTATCGCAGTTGATGATACCATTCAGTTCTATACCTATTCTGCATTGAATTAGATTACATTAAATTTGACATTTGTGAAGTGCCATTTTGCTATGTATCAATAGTTTTATATTCTTTGACTCCTATTCTGTCATGTTGTGTATCAACCATCAGGTATATGAGCGATTCACATGATGTTGCTCTGGCAATTGTGGGGGTGGCTTTTACCAGGTTTCCTTCCAGATTCCACCGGAATTAGGCAAGGATCAGTGTGAAGTGGATAATCCCGTGCTTTAGAAGTGAAATACCCTTGCGTACGACTAAAACCCCAATCAAACAAACAAATAAACCTAGTGAATATACTGGTCCATAAATGTGAATGCGTGTTCTAGAAATGTGCTTGTCCATAATTATTTTATTTGCAGATTTAAATGCTTCCTTAAAAATTAACTATGTTTTGTTTTTAAGCCTTTGATCTGGCCAAAGAACAAAAGCTGAACTTTGGAGATGATATAGCAAGTGCATTAAGAGTAGCAAAGAAACGCAAGTGGAACAGTATAGAGGAGAAACGAATACAGGAGGAGATTGAATTACAGTGCTATATTAACAGATTGATCCTGGAAGATAGAAATAGGTATCACTTTATTCAAAGTTCTATTGTTTCTGGCAGGTATATGAGCGAGTCACTGGATGTGGCTCTGGCAATCGCTGGAGTGTTTTTTATGAGGTTTCCTCACAGTGTTCCATCATTAACAAAGCAAGGAATCATGTGAAGTAGACAATCCGTCATCATATAAATAAAATACCCTTGATGTTAAACCCTAATCAAACAAACAAACTTATTTGTGGCTATAGAAAATAGTCTTATTGCCATGGTCACACATCCAAATTTCACTTTTTAAAGGCCATGGAAATATATACCATGGAATGTAAAGTGAGGTGTTTAGACAGAGAGATAAGGGAGTTGCTTTGTTCTCACGGTGATCTCCGTCTAAATCTTGACATCAGAATCTGGTAAACTGGCTGTCAGAGAGTGGTTGTGTCATTATGGGTGTGACAAATATTCTCCCCAAACACTACATTCCCATTGCAGTCAGTACGACATTAAATCCCAGTCAAACAAACAAACAAACAATTCATTGCAGTTGTGTTTTTGTTGCTTAGCACTGGGCGAAAATTAGTTTTTCTACAGAGTTAATGAAAGTTTACCTCACAATGTGTTAGACATTGTTAAGGGAAACGATAACAGTGGAAACATGTTCATGTCAATGAGTATGGCATTTTTTCTTTAAGGAATATTGAAGCAGTAGAAGAAATAGCAGGTGATGAAAATCTGGTGGAGGAAGTGGAGTCCATTGAAAAGGAACATGTATGTATCTAGCTGTCAGTAAAAGGAACATGTATGTATCTAGCTGTCAGTAAAATGGACATGTATGTATCTAACTGTCAATAAAAGGAACATGTATATATGTAGCTGTCATAAAAAGGAACATGTATGTATCTAGATGTCAGTAAAAGGAACAAGTATGTATCTAGCTGTCAGTAAAAGGAACATGTATGTATGTAGCTGTCAGTAAAAGGAACATGTATGTAGCTGTCAGTAAAAGGAACATGTATGTATCTAGTTGTCAGTAAAAGGAACATGTATGTAGCTGTCAGTAAAAGGAACATGTATGTAGCTGTCAGTAAAAGGAACATGTATGTATCTAGCTGTCAGTAAATGGAGCATATATGTATCTAGTTGTCAGTAAAAGGAACATGTATGTATCTAGTTGTCATTAAAAGGAACATGTATTTATCTAGTTGTCAGTAAAAGGAACATGTATCTAGCGGTCAGTAAAAGGAACATGTATGCATCTAGTTGTCATTAAAAGGAACATGTATGTATGTAGTTGTCAGTAAAAGGAACATGTATCTAGCTCTCAGTAAAAGGAGCATTCACGTATGTATCTAGCTGTCAGTAAAAGGTACATGTATGTATCTAGCTGTCAGTAAAAGGAACATGTATGTATCTAGTTGTCAGTATAAGGAACATATATGTAGATGGCAGTAAAAGGAACATGTATGTATATAGCTGTCAGTAAAAGGAGTATGTATGTATCTAGTGGTCAGTAAAAGGAACATGTTTGTATCTAGTTATCAGTAAAAGGAACATGTATGTACATGTATTTAGTTGTCAGTAAAAGGAACATGTATGTAGCTGTCGGTAAAAGGAACATGTATGTATCTAGTTGTCAGTAAAAGGAACATGTATGTATCTAGTTGTCATTTAAAGGAACATGTATTTATCTAGTTGTCAGTAAAAGGAACATGTATCTAGCTGTCAGTAAAAGGAGCATGTATGTATCTAGCGGTCAGTAAAAGGAACATGTATGTATGTAGCTGTCAGTAAAAGGAAAATGTATGTATCTAGTTGTCAGTAAAAGGAACATGTATGTAGCTGTCAGTAAAAGTAACATGTATGTATGTATGTAGCTGTCACTAAAAGGAGCATTTATGTATCTAGCGGTCAGTAAAGGAACATGTATGTATCTAATTGTCAGTAACAGGAACATGTATGTATCTAGCTGTCCGTAAAAGGAACATATATGCATGTAGCTGTCAGTAAAAGTAACATTTATGTATCTAGCTGTCAGTAAAAGGAACATGTATGTATTTAATTGTCAGTAAAGGAACATGTATATATCTAGCTGTCAGTAAAAGGAACATGTATGTATCTAGCTGTAAGTAAAATGAACATGTATGTATCTAATTGTCAGTTAAAGGAACATGTATGTATGTAGCTGTCAGTAAAAGGAATATGTATGTATCTAGCGGTCAGTAAAAGGAACATGTATGTATCTAGCAGTCAGTAAAAGTAACATTTATGTATCTAGCTGTCAGTAAAAGGAACTCGTATGTATCTAGTGGTCAGTAAAAGGAACATCTATGTATCTAGCTGTCAGTAAAAGGAACATGTATGTATCTAGCTGTCAGTAAAAGGAACATGTATGTATCTAGTTACCATTAAAAGGAACATGTTACGGATGTATCTAGCTGTCAGTAAGAGGAACATGTATGTATCTAGCTGTCAGTAAAAAGAACATGTATGTATCTAGCTGTCAGTAAAAGGAACATATATGTATCTAGCTGTCAGTAAAAGGAACATGTATGTATCTAACTGTCAGTAAAAGGAACATGTATTTATCTAGTTGTCATGTTTTCTTTCACCCATTTGGCTGGCATGCTGTCATATGAATGAAATAACTTTAAGTACACCCGATAGACCAAAGGAACAAAACCACGCTTATGTCTGTACATAGTATAGCCTACTCAATTCAATGTAATGAGAGCTTATCTTAATTGCAGGAGAAAAGATTAGTAGAAGTTAATGAATTATTTGCTCAGTTAGACGACAGGAGGAAGGTAAGATTTGTACTTTTCTATTAAAAAGAAGTAAAAAATAAAACAAGAGACAGGAATTCCAAAGTAGAGGCTTTGAACTGTTTGTGATTGTAACATAGGCATAAACCATAAAACTGGACTTTCCCTGGAATCGTTTTGTTTGTAATATTTATTTCTTGTATTACAGTAATTTATGTTTGTGTGATCAGGCACATTTCTGAAACATTTCATCATCTCACCTGCCAGGAGATGTACGCACATTGACAAAAATGGAACGAACAAAAGGTGTTTGTTGATCAAAATTTAACATTGTTTCTATTATGTTCAAGCTTTAATTTGTAATTATAATTATTTTCCCAGAAACGTGATGTGCCTGATTATTTATGTGGTAAAATCAGTTTTGAATTGATGAAAGAACCTGTGATTACACCCAGTGGTATAACTTACGACAGAAAAGACATCGTGGAACATTTACAGGTGAGATTGACCTACTTACTGTAGATCCCCGTATGCTCCTAATCTTTACTTACCACTGAGGAACATTTACAGGTGAGATAGACCAATCTACTGTAGATCTCCATATGCTCCTAATCTTTACTTACCACTGAGAAACATTTACAGGTGAGATAGACCTACTTTACTGTAGATCTCCGTATGCTCCTAATCTTTACTTACCACTGAGGAACATTTACAGGTGAGATAGACCTACCTTACTGTAGATCTCCGTATGCTTCTAATCTTCACTTACCACTGAGGAACATTTACAGGTGAGATAGACCTACCTTACTGTAGATCTCCGTATACTCCTAATCTTTACTTAGCACTAGGAACATGTACAGGTGAGATTGACCTACCTTACTGTAGATCTCCGTATGCTCCTAATCTTTACTTAGCACTAGGAACATTTACAGGTGAGATAGACCTACTTTACTGTAGATCTCTGTATGCTCCTAATCTTCCTTTACCACTGAGGAACATTTACAGGTGAGATAGACCTACCTTACTGTAGATCTCCGTATGCTCCTAATCTTTACTTACCACTGAGGAACATTTACAGGTGAGATTGACCTGTCTACTGTAGATATCAGTATGCTCCTAATCTTTACTTACCACTGAGGAACATTTACAGGTGAGATAGACCTATCTACTGTAGATCTCTGTATGCTCCTAATCTTCACTTACCACTGAGGAACATTTACAGGTGAGATAGACCTACCTTACTGTAGATCTCCGTATGCTCCTAACCTTTACTTACCACTGAGGAACATTTACAGGTGAGATAGACCTATCTACTGTAGATATCAGTATGCTCCTAATCTTTACTTACCACTGAGGAACATTTACAGGTGAGATTGACCTACTTTACTGTAGATCTCCGTATGATCCTAATCTTTTCTTACCACTGAAGAACATTTTTAAGTGAGATAGACCTATCTACTGTAGATTGATGATTTTTTCCCGTTTTCCACCATATTTAAGCAAGGAACAGTGTGATTGATTGATTGGTGTTTTACGCCGTGCTTAAGGGTATTTCACTTATATGGCGGTGGTGCATTCCAATAATAATTGACACAAGCACAACGAAAATGTAAAGACAATATTGCTATTCTTCAAACTAACTGCCCTTAGACAGAGGGTGTGAAATGGACACTCAATCCTCATATATGTGAAATACTGTTAATTTCGACACTAAACCAAACCCCAATCAAGCAAACAAATTCTATGGCTGTGATGTGCCTCTAATATGTTGCAGAACATTGCCACCTGTTGCATGTATTATTTGAAATACCTTCTAGAATTACATCTATATATTTTGTCCAATTTTTTAACTTTCATGCCCCCATGGGTATTTTGTTCGAGAATAGTTGTGCCCTCATTAATGTGTCATCCCTTTTAGTCCTGTTTTGTAGATAAATGGTGAAGGTGTTGTTTATTACTGTTCATTAATGACACCTGTGTTTTGTTTCCAGCGTGTCGGTCATTTTGATCCAGTGACAAGAACAGATTTAACACAAGATCAGCTCATTCCCAACCTAGCCATGAAAGATGTGGTCGATGCATTTGTCGAAGAAAATCCTTGGGCTGAGGAGTATTAAGGAAATTCATTGTATTCATACAAAACATTGAACATGGGATGTCTCCGGAACATATAAGCATTATGATTTCCTAATCTCCAAGACATAGTTCCTGCTAGTGTTCGTAATGGGGCCCTTATTTTATGGTTAAAGTAAACTCCAGCACAGTTGGTCTGCTGGAAGTATGCTGGATCATTACTAACTGTTAAAGTGGAACTGTGTGAGCAGTAGACTTGTAAAAGACACATTTCAATAAGGATTATTACTTTTCTCTATCATGATTGAGGTTTCATCACTGGTTATACATTCATATTAATAGCAGACTTTTATCAAATGGATTAATCAACATTTCAATATCAGAATCCTTCATTAGACTCCATGTTTAGGCTCTGGAAGTAGTTGATGAACACCCGAGAAAGTGAAACTGTTTCCTTAAGACTTTGATGCCACAGTTTGGACAATGTATTATGCAATGAATGTGGAGAAATGTTTTAAGATATTGACTGCCAATAATATGCAGGTTAGAAACCTGATAACTTGTGGCACATGTTTGGCTTACGGCAGTACTTGTTTTGAAAGGGTTATATATTTTTCACTTTTTGAATGTTGTTATATTATATAATGTAAATGATAGTAGTTACCTTTCATCATGAACCCCAGGTAACTTTGCCGCCTTTGTGTTTTGTCTTAAGATGTATTGTTGGTCATAACTTAGGCTCTTTACTTGCATTTAATTTGATGAGAGGCTACCATATGATTTCCTGAGAAGTAAACTTACTGCAGGTTACCTGTCATGTGACTGTTTTATTTTCTTATTCCTTGGGTTCGTCTTCTCATCTGTCTCATAAGTTTCATAATGCTTTAAGATTTATACTGCGATTATTTTTAAATGTGATTAGGCTTTGAAGTATCTTGTATGCATGTGAATTGTTATTGTGTTCAGAATGAGAGTGAAACAGCTGTGTTTTGGTGTTGTAATTGTTATTGTGTTCAGAATGAGAGTGAAACAGCTGTGTTTTGGTGTTGTAATTGTTATTGTTTGTTGATATTTGGTATTTCTGTGACACTGTCGTTGGTTTACACTGATACTAATTACTTGCACTACTGGAGATCATGTTAGGACTTATTAAACTTGTTCCACATCTTCTCCCTGTGCCGTGAGGCCACATCTTGAGCCTACATGTTCGACATCTTCTCCCTGTGCCGTAAGGCCACATCTTTAGCCTACATGTTCCACATCTTCTCCCTGTGCCATAAGGCCACATCTTGAGCCTACATGTTCCACATCTTCTCCCTGTGTCGTAAGGCCACATCTTGAGCCTACATGTTCCACATCTAAACTGTGACATCTTCTACCTGTGCCGTAAGGCCACATCTTGAGCCTACATGTTCCACATCTTCTCCCTGTGCCATAAGGCCACATCTTGAGACTGTCAAATTGTTTCAGTGTGCATGGTTGTTAAACTACAAGAGATTAGAGTTCAATTTTGTGATATCGTTTATTACAAATGGAATAGGTAAACAGCTTTATATTCCCCATGGAGATTTTAGACGTCTTGTGTAAAAGAAATAAATTGCCTTTTCTAAAATGGGCATATATCTTCTGAATTTTGAAAAGAAGCTGGATTCAAACAGGCAGATTGAATTAGGTTCATGTTGCCCTGGTAACAAACACCAACACAGAGTGGACATGTTGTGGCGTCAATGAGTTTCATGTTGCCCTGGTAAACACTAACACAGAGTGGTCATGTTGGGGCCTCAATGAGGTTCATGTTGCCCTGGTAACAAACATCAACACAGAGTGGACATGTTGTGGCGTCAATGAGGTTCATGTTGCCCTGGTAACAAACATCAACACAGAGTGGACATGGTGTGGCGTTCATGAGGACCAGTTGTCTGACCAGGTGTTTTGTCAAGTGTCCGTCCTGCTTCTTGTTAACAAGATTCTATCTGCTTCCCGGCCGCGCCATCATATTAGTGATATAGCCTGAAGTACATTGTAAAACCCCTTCAAACAAACATACTTATAATATCAAACAACATAGAAAAGTTCAATATTGTCAAGTATGAAAGGTTCTGAATCATTATAGTTATTGAAATTTATGCAAAACATGTCTGGAATATTGCATGGATATGATCCAATTGAAAATAAACTTATATTAATTGTATTAAAAAGTCAATGTTATAAAGCTTATACTACAACATTGTATATGTGGACACATTAATTTGCAAAATGCTTTGATGTAAATGTACCCTTTTGTGGGTTACGCGTATCCTGTAAAATATTAGTATCGAATCTCCCACATGTACGCGTTCTGTATTAATTGTGGCTCATCTGGTGTATGAGCAGTTTGCCTTACTGACGGAAATATACTTTAATGACTTACATCTCTAGTCAACCAATAAATACGGATAGATTGTCTGAGTTAATGTGATAGTAGTAACTGGCTAGCAATTTGAAGAGAACAATGGTACGGAAAGCTTTCCACATTGCTCAAGTGTGATTCTTAATGGTCATTAACAGCTGGCCAAGCTTAAAGGTTGTTTGTAATTACCTGTTAATGGTTGGCCTTCTTAACCTATCTGTGATTGGCTGCTTGGTCTGCGTCTGCCAAAGAACTGTCTTAAGTATGCTCTTTTGATAACTCTTACTAATTTCGTTTGAATTGTCCAATACTTTCTGCCATATGAAGCCCAGCAAGAATCTGATTTGTTTTGCTTCTTTTATAAATATTGTTTACAATTTTGTTTATATGAATGTGTATATTTGTAGACTGTAAAAAAGGTGCTTAATCTGTATGATTATTAAAGAGGAAATCGATAGATTTGACTGAAAACAGTTTCTCCTGCCCGTCACCTGGGCAATACCTTTACAAATGACTTCATCTAAAGGATACCTGGACAGGTCTGTGGATCATCTGACTTTATCTAAAGGAGTACGACGTTAAACCCCAATCAAACAAACAAACAAAATCATCTAAAGGATACCTCGACAGGTCTGTGGATCATCTGACTTCATCTAAAGGATACCTGGACAGGTCCGTGGATCATCTGACTTCATCTAAAGGATACCTGGACAGGTCCGTGGATCATCGGATGACTCAATAAGCAGTACATGCATGGTAATTCAGGCAACTGTTCAACGGTTTCTTAGAGAATCTAATAAGAAACATTAAAAAATAATGTGTTTTGTGTTAACGGTGTAGTCCTGGTTTGGCTTCTTGTCTTTGGTTAATTTTTATTTGCTTATCATATTATAACTTGTATATCATCCGATTCTCACCACATGTGATCAAGTTAGATGATTTAACAGCTATGGCTGATCATTGCACTATTTGGTTTTGAACATATTGCACGTCACATGCTGTCTCTTACCACAGTTATATAAATATATCTACTGAAAACATCAGAACATTCATCCGTTTTAATTAATCGACACCACCTTTCCAGTGTGATTAATTTTAATACACATTTGATAGTTCCTGCTATATTCTACAATAGAGCCGGGGCTATTTATTGACCCTGAAATGCAAATCTGCTATGAAACAAAATGCTCGGAGCATCATTCTCTGGTGTCTTTTTAATTAGCCGGGAGGAACAGTGCGGTTTCTTGGAGCACATGTAGTTGGCAGGCCGGGCGATTGATTTCCCGTTGTAAGAGCGCAGAAATTTGACTGTCGTTCTTTGTGTTCCCAGGTCACCTGACCAGAGAACCCAAAGGACACTAGTCAAAAGACATGCGCGCTTACATCTGGAAGTAAATTTTTCGGTTTGCTGAAGCTCTGGAGTACTGGCTTAATGATTAATAAAATGTGATTTTTGTGCAACAAGAGGATTGTTTTTTTTTTTAGAAAACTGTATGTAAGTCTATAGTGCATACTTGTCATGTGAGTCAAATATATTTAGCAGATCTGTTTTGAATATCTGAAGGATATTGTATAATTTATCTTAATGGTTGCAGAACCTGTGTTCTCTTCCTAAACCATCAAGTGTAATTATTCTTTTTAAAAAAGAGTGCGACTTTCGAATAAATCCCTGCCATTATCGTGGTATGAAGTCACGTGACAGTCCTCTGCTCTTTGGCACAGTGACCCGCGGCCGTGGCGTAGTGGTTAGCGAGCGCGCTTTCTAACGCCTACTTCGATTTACCGTTCACAGGATCGAGTCGGTCTGTCGACCCTCAGGTATATGAGTGAGTCATAAGATGTGGCTCTGGCAATCGCGGGGGTGGGTTTTACGAGGTTTCCTCCCGGTTTTCCACCATACTAGGACAAGGAACAATGTGAAGTGGACAATCCGTCGTCATATAAGTGAAATACTCTTGAGTACGACGTTAAACCCCAATTAAACAAACAAATCGCTTTAACATGGAGCTATAAAGAGAGCTCTTTATTTATAGCCCCATGGATTTAAGCACCGGCTCTCTGGTAAAGGGCAGTATACCAGTATAATTGAAGTACATTTACGCTATCAGATATGGAGGAACATTAATTTCATGTTATCGTTGTGTTGCTGTTCACTCTGTGGAATACACCGCTGTGTATTCCACTGTCATATAAGTGAAATACCCTTAAGCACGGCGTAAAACACCAATCAATAAATCAATTAATCTTTCAGGTCAGCGTAAACTACCACTTATACGGTCTACTTACTCTTCACATTGATGCAGACATTTAGGTGTGACGTCCACTTTAGGAGAGAAATAATTTGGCACCGCTGAGCGACACCAGCTCTCACAACTGAAAGAGTCAAAGTGACGGATCCGGAACCCGAGATCCAAAACGGACCGAATTACCATATCTGGAAGAAAAAGGTATTTTAGGAAATATATAGGCCGAGTGGCTGATTCATTGAAATTTTCATAAAATTTAAAATTGGTTTTCTTAGTTTGACAGTGAGCAAGTTCGATAAATCTGTCTCTAATACAGCCGGTATGTGTTCGTACTTAGCACAATGAATAGGGCTAATTCCCCCGTCTTAGCCCTACGTCTCGCCTATCTTATCCCATGGTGAATACTGGAAAATGATCCTCCGCTACCTCCGGCCTCTCAAAACTTATATCTGATTTTTCTTTGATTATTTTTAGATACACTGAAAACAAT
>JAVFBX010205390.1:0-12304 GCA_034783855.1 Mopalia kennerleyi | reverse complement strand
GTAAGTGACTACTCTCAATGCACTGTTTAATGTTTATGACTATATGTAATTATTAATCTTTTATTTTTTTACTTTGTAATTTTTTTTATTTAAATCATGATTTTTTTAAGCTGATTTAAATCACGATTTAAATCAATTGATTTAAATCAAACAACCCTGGGACTGTCACGTGGTGTTATATCAATTGTACACTGGATTTTATGGCTAATCTTTAAAGGACTATTTCAGACAAGCCAGATTTGGCTAGATCCAACGTAGAATGTGCTTATTTCTCGAAAACAGTTCAAATAAAGTAAGATTTATTTTGTATTTTCATATGATTTCCTAAGGTCGGACAGCCAAAATATCAACTGAAATCATTCCAAAAAATCATTATGTTAAAAATCATTATATTAAAAATCATTCTGTGTGCAAAACACGAGGCATTCTTTTTCAGTTCAAATAAACTAATTTAAGTGATTTTTCATAAGTTATATTCTCTGAGATCAAGCTAACAAATGTGCTTTAATATATACCAAACGATGAGACAGTGAAAACAATCCGCGAAATAAATATCATATCAACGAGATATTGATATTTGTGTTACCGTTTCTTCGAAAATATGACTTTTGATATTTACGTTGTATATGGAACTACTTTTTTGTAACTCGTAGCGTTTTTTTTTTTTTTTGGTTTAAAATAAAAAGAACATCTAGTGTTTTGTTGATGGATACGATGAATATTTCATCGAGTATGACAAAAAAATTGATATCAAATGTCTCATCAGACTCGATGAGCAGCCACTCGTGAAAATATCTAATTTCTCATCACACTAGATGAAATATTCATGGCATGCCCCAACAAAGAGTAGATATCCTCGGTGTATTTTTTTTAATGTTGACAGTAAGTAAATTTGCAATAAGTTTCAAATTTATTATTGTATTTTCACCAAATGTCTATAATATTTGAAATCCTGAGTACCAAAGCTTTCCAACAACATAGGCCTATACGAATCCTGGTGAATTTTTCTCTCTTCAATTATTCAAAATATATAATATTTCTACCTATACTCTGCATCATACTGGGCTTAGACATTGTTTTCCTCATAACCATGCAACTGGGGACCAGCAAGATCTTCAAGAGGAAGATAACAAACAAATAAATACATTGAGCCTGAGCATATAGCTTGCAATTAGCAGTTTGGAAAGATGATGTTCATAGTTTGGCTTTGTAGCTCATGTATGGTGGACGCACCATGCCATATCATTTATCTATTCATAGCAATGACTACTATTTCACCAATCTCTACCATAGGCTCACTTCGTATGCTGAGAGCCCGGAAACGAAACGAAACGTACCTCCTGCGCAGGAGATTGCTCTTTCATTTACCGCAACCAACACATTTGTTACATGGGCAAAACAAATTATGGTGATAAGATTTTGGAGAATACAATTTTAAAAAATAGTAAATGTTCGAGAGAGGGGGAGAGAGAGAGAGAGACAGAAGCGATACGGCATGAACAGTTCACCATACTTGATTTGCCAGCTTTATTTGATAATAAATGCTATCCATAGGCTTACACTCCGAACACCAGTTTTCATAACTGAATGATGGCAAGGTATTAGACGAAAAACTTGCAGCAAGACAAATGTGGACATACAGTACAAGCTTACAGTACAAGCTAATAAGGTGGGATTAGCCCAGGTAGCAACAGGGCCCAGGCAATTCCCACCAAACACATGTCACACAGCCCCGTTTGAAAAACAATGTGTGGTTGACTTAAAGTGAAACTCCGGGCTGCAATAAAATGTATATAGGTAAAACGGGCATCATTTCTTGTGTTGAATTATGCTGTCTAATTTTATAAGAGAGCTATATCCATTTTATAATTCGATCTTCAACATTGGGTAATGCTTGAACTCCGTAAAATTAATTCACGCGGCCATGTCTTGGTACTTTTATCACTTAACAGAAGAGCTCCACAAATATTGACCAATCAAATATCTTTCTTTTCAAAATAAGTGCCTAACGTACGTCACGAGACCTATATACTATTTATAGAACGGTTCAGCTTGGACAGTTCACACATGTTGTTAACCCGTAACACACAAGAGTGTGAGTCGGGTGGCGTCATAATGTCAGCTGCCAGTGTCCTTAGGTTGGTATATACCTCAGGTTATTTTATAAAATTAATAAACGATAAGTCGATGCCATATTTAAGAATATTTAATAGTAACCTTTCAATTGATATAGGGGTTATTGCAGCCCGGAGTATCGCTTTAAAGAACATCTGTACAGAGAAATTATATTACGCGTAAAGCACACCGTCTTGGTTCGAAGTTTCGTCGTTCAGACGGCTCAGTCATAACGAGGCTTTATTTTATGTAGTGATATTTGGTTGCGAATCGTGCAAGTCAAATTACCGCTTTTTGAGAAGAATAAATTTCCCGTAGACCAAGAAGTACTCAGATCACAGTGAATGGCTCCACGGAATTTGTTATATATAACATTCATGTAACGAGATTTAGTACATGTACAATGATTCGAAAAAGATTTAAATAAATAGTTCGTCGATCATTTGAACTATGCTCTCTTTGGACCCTTAATGTATTGATGGCCCATTTAATTTGGAATTAGCGATGTGTGTAGTTATACAAGTGCTTCTCCTCCAAGCCCACTTTTTAGGGTGAACGGTATACTTCAACAACAACGATAGTTCGTCGATCATACTTAGCCCTAGAAATAGTGCATGCAAATTAAAGGATTAAAATGGCGGCTTTGTAGTCCTACGAGACCAATACAGTATGCGATGTAAAACCATGACAATGTAAAGCAACAATATGTTATATAACAATACCGTTTGCTTTTGCACATGCGCTGACTAAAAGCGGAAGTTTAACAAATGTCTGAATACGTGAAATTCCCCAGGTGCTTATCATTTAATTCAATTTTGTTCCACATTCCCGAAAGGCCTTGATTTGTATAGCAGTTCAGTAAATGGAAGCTTTCGTTCAACGATTCTACCTCTTTAGTCCAATTGCCTAAATTTCCCCAGTGCCCGTTGGTGAGGAAACGTTTAGAAATACGTCTAGAAAATCATTTGGGTAGGGCGAAGTGATTGAGTTATGTCCCTTAGGTACTTAACCTAATGTGATGTTTCGGTTGAATAATTAATGAGTCTATCGCGAAGTACATTACATCCTCGCTTCTCGCTGAAATCCCGAATAACTACCCATTGGCGATCGCGTTATGGGTGAATTGCGCATGCGCTGAAAGTCCCTATAGCTTTGCGCATGACTGGTCTATCAGTTCAAATTGTTTTCTAACTATTTCCGAAGGCAAAATTACCCCTTACATGGTGTCCGCAGAATAAAATGACGTCCCATTTTAATTATGGATCGACGATTAGATTGACAATTGGACTTGTTTCAGACAAATAGGGCGATTTGAAGATAATCGGTTTGCGTTAGTAGAGAATTCGGAACTCTACGTCAGATTCAACGATGAACGAGAGATTTTAGCAGATTGTTTTAAACCATTTGGGAGTTTGTCGAACCGCCAACGTTGTGCAACTTCGATGTGATTTTTGGTATAAACTCTCCGTAAAACAAGACGCATGTGATAGAAAGAAGTAGGAACGTCTCTTGTCGACACTTCGGGCTGTGATTTACAGATTCTCATCAAACCGGGTCCACAATTTACGGATATGTTCCTAAAAGTATTCTCAACGTCTCTTGTAAATCGACTGTCTGTGGGGCACATGAGCCTTCAAATTGGAATAGTTTTCGCCACGCTTTTGTTACACTTCCCTCTGGCGCAATCTTTCGAAAACGATGACACACCGTCCAAAGGGGTTCAAGTGCCGAAGGGGATTCTGTTCTTAAACAATTTTGGGCCGGCTCAATCCCCGAATGAAAATCGAGTTGAAAAGAAGGGATTTCGTGGGTCAAAAGCGGACCGAAATGATGGCATGCATTTTGGGAAACGAGCTCAAGATTCGAATCGCAAATGGTTACTTTTGGCCACTAGAGGCGGAAACCCAGAGATTCGGGACGGCGATGACCTTTCCCTTATCAACAGAAATGGTGCATCTCAGAGGTATGCAAAATGTATGTCGATTCAAATGTCTATATGTCAATATATAAAATGGCTCTTTGTGAAAGTACATATAAACCGTGGATTAAATCATGCTGATCTAACATCGGATTATAAATTAACAACCGGTACATGGATCAAGCCTTCGCTGGTGGCATCCAAAATTTTGTTTCTCTGCATTATAAAGGTATAGTGTGACACGACTCAATTATAATTCGGGCCCGCGGTGAGCTTACTAATCCCACTTCAATGTACTGTACACAGGCGAAAGTCCGTTTGTCGATCAACGTCGAGAAAACATGAAGTTCTCTGTGTTCGTAATTACACTCATTGTGTATTATACTAGAATTATCAGTGGAACAATGGGTTTCTCCTTACTCCAGTCGACATAGTTTCGAATGCGGTTGAAGGCATACCATTTTTTATTCGCTCTGCTTTCATTTAAATATATATACACCTACTTTCGCCGGCTAGCTTATGATGCGATCTTAGCTAAAATCACGAAATATGTATTTAAATAATATTTAAAAGTACTCTCCGAAGTAGTCTATCATAATTATGAGACGTGTAAAATGTCAAAGTTGTAACATGTTTTACCTTATATTGATTTGGAAGATAAACATTCTTCAGAAATAGTGAGGCATTTAAAAAACACGGTCGCCCAACGGTGAAGTTTGTTTGACTTATTATACTGAATGGCATGAATCTCAGGTTTATATAGGCAAAGCCTGTTCATCTATACCAATTTCTCTTTCGAAATAAAAATACTGTTTAAAACAATGTCAGGTACTGTTTTGTAGAAGTAAGAGTTAAAAACCTTTTCGGTAAATAATCCCATATTTCTGTCCGTTAAGAAAACTTTCTGACTTAAAAAAAATGCTTAAAACTGACAAGTCGACCAGAAGTTTAAACAAATTAGGAACATGTGACCATTTAAATCTAACAATTTCTTCATGTTTTTAGAAACTGTATGCATGTAAATTGATGTAATAATTAAAAATTCTTCATTTGAGCTTGCCTTTTCTATTTATAAATGAACTTGAATTCATGGCGATCAGAATTTCTTGTCCAAACCATATTTTGTACAATCGCATCGCTCGAGACATGGCATGGCCTTTCTCACCGAACATAAAATGCTGTACAAGAGGGTCAAAACCATTCGATATTGTTTAATAATATAAATTTAGAGACAAAAATTGAAATGGCTCCACCAAACATGGATAGCTGGCCCTAAGTCTTTCAAAATTTATACCCTAAATATACAAAAGAGATTGGGGAAAGCAGACCAAAGCAAAGCAGACCAAAAAAAAACGCAATAATTTCGTGATGTAATTAAGTTTAGGGCTTAACAAAAAGCTATAGCACGATTAGCCCAGCGAGGCTGCATACGCCAACGGAACCAACTAACCAACCAAGTAAAGATTAATATAATGCATACACACTCTAACAGAAATGGCTCAGATAGATTTTTTTAGTTTACCTAAAGTTCCTATTTGTGATATCGTCGGCAGGACGGTTAGACGGACGTTGTAAATCACTTACTTGTATCATAGCGACATTTATATTGTGGTGCTATGGTTGTTGTTGTAGTACTGCGGGGTTTTTTTTTACATTGTAACACAATTAAAGTCAACTGATTCCAAAGTAAACTGAGGACAAAATAAAGTGATAGAGATTTAACCCCAAAGATCGCTTGGTCATAAAGCTGGTACCATTTTGAATGTCAAAATGTAGTGATATACACTAAAACGTCGTAAATCGTGCGGTCGTAGTAAGACAAATTAGAGCTGTATAAATACACCGGCACTATGGTCTGATATCATTCAGCTGTAGATCAATCCAATTCTCTTTTTAGATATACCAGTCACCCAAATCAAACAAATTATAAAAATACTTACAAGTTTAATAATTTTTTAATGAATAAAAAAGTTCAATTTTATGTTGATCTACCTAACACATTTTCAAATTTTTATGCTTGTTAAAGTAGCGCCCCTGCGTCACTTCCTGGTAAGACAGTAATGGTGCGTGTTTATCCCAAAGTTCCCAGTCTGCGTTAAAAAGCTAAATTTTTACAAAATGCCGAAAGATTTGAGTGGTAGATAAAGTACAAACACAACTGCACTTTATCGGACCATAGGCCTACCACTCACTCAGTACAAACGCACCTTAGAATCAAAGATTTGACGAAATTTGCTTTCACCAACCCATCCTTGTCACAGGAAACAAGTAGGACGCTAACACACGTTCTGATGATGGTGACTTAGTAACGTGCTAATACGCAGTAATTTATGGCCATTGATAATGGCCATATTAAGCGAGAATAATACTGACGACAAACAATTAGTGCCATAGAGATCAGAAATGCCTATTGGAAATTACCCACTTTGGTGACTTTCCTTCTATTAGTAACCATATTTTTTTTTATTGATGACATTTTAGATGGGGACATTGATCATTCCAAGCGGAAGTTACGGGTGGGTGGCGGGAGCTTACTCATGCTGGAACATGGTCCGATGTTCAGACATGAGAGCTTCCTCTGAATTTGATTAAAACCGTCGCTGTCTTACCTCCATGACTTGCGTATAGACCGCTTGGTCAGAAACTAGAACCATTTTGACTGTAGTAATATTCGGTAAATCACCGCAAATTGCTATACTATGATATCATTCTGCCGTAAATCAGTACTATATAAATTCCGGCTCTGCAGGGATACATTTAACTTCAAAGCAATGTGGCGTTTGGCCCATTAAGCATGTCTTAATAGGTAGACTTAGTAGATTAGATAAATATCCCCCTAAGAACCAGGGTAATGTTCTTTGTTAAATATCAAGGCCATTCAGTATGGGGTTTAAAAAGGATATCCGTGAATGAGATAGGTTTGCCTGACTAGCTTTTTTTCTTTGCAGGATGACTCGTACATTTCATAATATTGAAAGGTATTAGAAAACGTAATCTTTTGTCAATTTCGACACCAAAGCGGAAAGAAAGTTGCAATAAAATAAGCGGTAGGCGACTTATGCTGATTGTACTTTCGTCCACATAGATTAGAAATATTCTGTCAGAGAAATAAGACCGAAACTGGTAAATAAAGAGACAGCACCGGAATTTGGAATCAGTTGTATCTGATACTAGCTATGCTACTTGAAGCTTCCTAACCGCTAGAAATAGCAGAACGCTACCATAGTTCGGCACTTTATTTTCCAATATATAAAAAAAATGCATGGCCTTGCCCTGTTTTAAATCATCTCGTTTTCTTCCTTGAACACGTTTGGGTTATACCGACACATAAAATGACCACTCGACGTCCATTCTCACGTCAAAACCAACCATTTCTCAGCAGTACCACGCTCGCTTAAAAATGTCTTCCGCGGTAATTAGGTCATGCGGATTCAACGTTATTTAGTATTCAGAGGCAGGCCTTATTTCTAGAGTTTCGGTACAGCTGCACCTCGTATCTCTATATACTGTATAGTCTATATAAGATACGTATTCGCATCTAAGAGAAACATGAATCTAAAATGAATAGTCATGTGTTCATTCCAGGATGTACAGAATTTGGGACCTTCAGTGTGCGCTCTATAGAGGCTATATGCTTGTTGACCACTCACCTATGTTATTACGGGTTCGAGTCCCGAGGTGTATGCGTGTGAATTGGTACTCAAGAAACCGGCGAAAGTTCGTGGGTGTTCTAGGTTCAACTCAGTTCTCACACAATAATGCTGGTCAATGCTGGTCAATGCAAAATCTGTAATGGATATTTTATTCAGTTTATCATACATCGGATAACTACATTACTTGAAATAACTTCAACTTAAGGAAGTCCCGTAAGTCGTTAGTCGGGTTGCTTTTTTAAAAAACTGCACATGCTCTACGCTAGATGGCGCTTGTTTTAAGACAAAGTATAGAAATTGCTTAGATGCCGTTGATACTTGGTTATGGGACTTTTAATTCCCCTATTTGATAGGCTTCTGCTTCTATGCATTGTGTTCGCTGGTAAGTGTGTAAGTACAAACAAATGTCCATTTTAGAAAATTATTGGAGGTTCTTTTATGCTATTAAAAAATATAATGAATCATAAGATGAAATTACATTTAGAATAAAGTCCTCCGCTTTCTACATATATATGTTGTTAATATAATCATCCATTGGGAATACCCGTAAAAGCCACGAACAGATAAGGGCCGCATTTTTTTTACTCTTGACTGACGGTCGAGTCTTTAATAATAACCTATTAACAGGAAATAGTACAATTAATCGGACATGACACTATTTATATCCGTCAAAATCATCGTCAAAAAAGATAAACGTTTCTGTTAGGTTCCTCTTCAAAGGAAAGACTTGTTCAATTGGCATGATTTTAAATCGATCTGCAAGCTAATGATCGGGAATAGCAAAATATTCAGCTATAACCTAATGAAACTCTAATGATTGCTCGATCTAATCCGAAGAGGATTTTGGGGTTTCATTAACATAATTGTTTCAGACATTTCTTACAAGTTACGAGGTATACAACATTTGTTTTGTTGAAACTGTCTTCAAAATAATAAAGATTTCTAGTTTGTTGCCAGCATCGGAGGCCCTATCTGGTATGAGATTGTCTGCCTTGCATCTAGTTTTTATACATATATTGTGTACGTGCCAGACAATATTACATGGTGATTATTGTGTTATTTCCATAAGACTAAATAGTAACTGTTCATTTGTCTGATGTTTCTGAGTTAATTTGGCGGAGAAGTCGCCTGGTATATCCTCTAGAACCAGTGCCTCGAAGAGAACAGAACAAGCTTGGCAAACAATAACTGTGACAGATTATAATGTCGGATTTAATAATTCAATGAACGTGAGCATGGAAGATGAACAGACTTATCATAGAGTAGTTAAAGGGTACCTGCTGGCTTAAGGTCTTGCTGGACCCCTTGTGCTCAAAATGAACCATTTTTTTTGTTATCGCTTAGATTAAAAGTCAGGTATTCAAACTATATGTCGGCGAAAAAAATAAATCGAAACTCTATTTATAAACTGTTAAATTTTAGCTTGTAATTTAGCTTCCCCATGATCCAGTATTCAAGTCGCAAAACTTTAATTGCCTATTTCTGGCACTTCAGTTTTAAGCAGACACTACATTTTCCATGGCGGATGTCTAGAAAACTGTTCATGGTAGAGACTTCAAATTTGTACCATTGTAAAGAGCACGATGCGATCTAGGAAACGGTGTCTCAGTTTTTATAAGTTCGTCCTTGATTTTTTAAAAATGTTCTCTGAAAGTTGTATTTTACATTTTCATAAGAGGTTTCAAGGTGGGATAGACAAAACAATCGACTGTGATCGATCTTATCAAAAAAAATTTAAAATGAGGCACCGTTTACTAGTTCAAGGACCATTCTACTAGGTCAACTAATCTATTGAGACTTATCGTTATTGTACTTCGATAAATAAACCTTGAAAAATTCAGTCTATTTTTTTCAGTATACATTTACTAATTTCGCAGTATTTTTAGAAATAATAATTGGATTCTCACAACATTCATAAATATGTAATCCGGAGTATTCTAGCTTTCCAAAAATGTATACATATATATGTTTCAGATTATACTCTTCTGCATAATAGGTTAAATACAGCAGGTGTTCTGAAAATCGACCAAGGGGTCCAGCAAGACCTTAAACTTTTACATTGTATCAAAAATATGTCACAAATATGTTGCACACATCCGTCCATCCGCCCGTCCCTTCGTGAAAGTAAATTATTATTACTTCTCTCGAGATATCTGTAAATTACCCATAACAACTCGAGATTAAGATCTGTTCAAAAACTTGTCTGTGAGTTTAACTTGAATGGACAGGTATATAACCTTAATGATTACCCCGTATATGTCTATATTTTCTCTAAAGTAAACACTTGTAAAGTTATCGATCGAAGCCACTTATTAAATCATATATTAAAGCTATTCACAAAGACATACCGAAGCACGGCGTCTTGATGTCTACCCTCTCAGGGTGGCCCACTAAGAGATAACTTGACTTAGTGACATAGTGGATAATACTTCCTGCTTGCACCACAGTTGACCCAATTCACTAACATACATCTTTCTTCAGTGACCCGTAGTCAACGATCTTTCACTTGGCTTATCTGGTCTATGTTTCAATAGGAATATAATGCTAATAATTGTTAAGCAAACAAATATTGAACTTGACAGCCACCCGTTTATAAACTCTATACTTTACATTATTACAAGGCTGGATAAGTATATTCTATCTTCTGGCTAATTATTGGCTTAGGTTCTTCACAAACTGAGATGTCGAACTCCAGGTACGATAAACGGTAACACAGACCTTAATAGCCAATCACTGAAGCCTATTCTCAAAAGAATTTCAACTTAAACCTATCCCTGACAGCCATTCTCTTTACTGCCTTGTGTTCGATCCATGGACTAGACAAGGAATCTACATCAATATTAACTATAATATGCCAAAAGACTATTAAAGTAAAATTAAACATAGTAATGAGTGTTTCAAGTTTTATAGATCGTATTATGTCTATTAGACATATTTTATTATAATATGTATTGTAATTGTTGGTAATATGGGCACAATGTGGTTTTGGTCTAATTGTAGAATTGGTCCGTCGCCTGTAAACAGCACATAAACATGCCAACGAAAATCACAGCGCAATAAAACAGTCAAGTTTACTTTGCATTTCAGATAATTAAAGGTCAAGGTATATTACCAAAACACCTGAATCACAGCAATTTATCTGTCTACACAACATTCAACGGAAAACTCCGCCGCCATGTTCTTTCTGAGTTTGGCGATGTATGTGTCCTTGTATAATTCATAGCCTATTTTTCTGAATTCAGTCTTTTTATTGATTCGGGGCAATCGGACTTAGGGTTAGTTACCCTTTTACTGACAGTATTTTTTAGTTTTAGTTCTGTTTTCTTCGTCGATCTTCTACACGCAAATATCATTTTTTAAGAGTGACGGACCAATTCTACAACGGCTCTGCCATGGTTTTGAATATATTGTATAATGGGATACCCTGTGAAAACTAGAAATAAGGTCACGCTGCGTGACGAATTAGTTTTTGTCGGCCCGCAAATGTAATACCCGTGGGCCCTAGGCCGATGGTCTACTATGCCCATTGGTAAATCAGGCCCTGGTAAAACTTTTTTCATTGGTGCTCGCACAGACCACCGGTTGGCAGATAGATAGACAAATGGAGGTCCGTATGACTCGTTAAAGCCTTCTTGATAATACCATAACTGTGTATATCAGAAGTATTAAACATTATTTTTCTGTTTATAGAACAGTGATAAAAATACATATCTGATGGTCCAAAGTTTGTTTGCTGTAGTGTGGGTTACCAAATTGAGTTAAGCAAATATGAGTAGCACGAGACGCTTTACGTTGATCGTATAAACTCACGAATTAACAATCGAAGCGGCTGAATACCCACCGCCACGTAAACAGTCTCCCCGAGCCTCAGCTATCAAATTTATCAACATCAGTTTTGATTTATGTATATTTATATTCTGACCCATTGTATGGATCATACACTGTAATAATTGTGACTCTTATTTGAATCATTTTATTACATGAATATTCGATTTTGTTTTTTTTAAATGGCTACCACAAAAAGCAGAGTTGTTTCTGGGAAGGGGCGAAGGTCACCGAAGTATTCCGTCAGCTTTTACTTCCCCCATGTTTGATCATGTTCCCAGAAACCGACTACATGGACAATTTAAGGGTGTGTCACCTCGGGTCATCACATCAACTCTGGTGACAGTTGCTGCTAGCTGTTCTTAATTATTGTTGCTGAATTATTTAAGTCACATCTAAGGTAAGTTATATATAAAGAGAGACGACAGGCTGTTAAATATCGCAGCAAGGTATTTATTTTGCGTTAAAATCAA
Organism: Mopalia kennerleyi; assembly: GCA_034783855.1. Classification (NCBI taxonomy): domain Eukaryota; kingdom Metazoa; phylum Mollusca; class Polyplacophora; order Chitonida; family Mopaliidae; genus Mopalia; species Mopalia kennerleyi. The sequence continues at coordinate 320 of JAVFBX010205390.1, read as the reverse complement.
ATAATACGATTTTCATGATATACTGACGCCTAACACACGGCAATCAATTCAGTCGTCTATAGACAACAGATAATCAATTTGGTAGCCCAACTGGGCGCCAGTGGTTATTTAACGTGTTATTCCCTTAGTTGTAATCGGGCGTGTAAACTGCATGTAAACTTTACATCTCAAGCTTTTGTGTTTTTTCATTGGGGTTTAATGACGAATTTTAAAGGGGTTTTTTTTTTTCACTCATATTAGGGCGCCCCCGTGGGGGAGCGGGTGGGCCGTTTAACACCAGCAGGCCCTGCAGAATACTCCCTCGGCTTCCTCTGTCGATC
>JAVFBX010205379.1:0-12307 GCA_034783855.1 Mopalia kennerleyi | reverse complement strand
AGCCAAAACTCAATTTCTCAAACAAAACTGAATATCAAATTTAAGAAAAACTCAATTTGCCGTTATTTTTCATCGGGATACCCTGATGAAAAAGTGTCTATAAAAACCCCTGGTTAAACATTGTACATGTATGCTTAACATTAATATTTAAAATAGACATTGAAATGATGTGCCTTATAAGTTAAATAGCTTATTTATAAGAAGATGTAATATGCACAGAAAAATTTATATGTAGGGAAAATAGGTCCTCAACATTATTGCTAAAGTACATGTAACATGGATTCCTTGCTGATGAGATGGACTGCTCATTTTAACACTGTACTTAATTAATGACTAATTTAACTCATTAAGATTACAGGTCAAGGTGAATTTTGACGACATATTTTTGACAATGTACATGTATGCACCATAGGCATTCTAAAAATTTGTAGGCCTACTCAACTACAAATTATATTTATGTTTTAAACACTATGCTCATAATGATCTGCCTCTTAGGTGTTTAAATTAACCAAGTGAATTGTGAAGAAAAAAAATAAATAACTAAAACTTCATCTGAATCATATTATCGATGTAAAAATCTCTTCTAAATCATCTTTTGGATTGAAATGTCCATCAAATTCAATCATGTTGTCAATAAAAAGATGTTCATCTCAATCATCATTTTGATGGAAATTTATCATTTTGTCCGTAAAATCATTCCCCTACATCAGTGTCGATAATTTTCAAGTGAATCAATGTTCTTAATAAAACATTTTACATGTAAATCAAGGTGATGAAATGGTCATTTATATAAATATTTCTGCATTAGTATTTTCATCATGGGGTTTTATATTTATATATTTCTAATATTTCTATAATATTCCATATTTTATATTTTATGGTAATTGTGTGGGTGTCGTATATAATGGTGTTTATTAAACTTCATACTTAAGCTGGTATGTAGACAGAGGTAAACACAAGTTTTGTAGCTAGGTAAGTTATAGCTCGTTAGGCAGGTGAGAAGTTCATTAAGACAGTCGTCAGAAGCTTGTCAGTTATGGCAGTCAACTAGGTGTGGTCCTAATAAACTCCACTCCAAAGAGACTTCTTAAATATGTTTTGAATGTAAGGAGTTTGCTGTGAGAATTTCTTAAGTATCGCCTTACTGTCTTCCACCAGTATAATTGACGGAGGAATTCAGGTGGGGGGAAAAACGTACCTCATTATGAAGATAAAAACAGTGTGAAGAAAATGAGCATAAATAAAGTGAAGAGTGCATGTAGCATATATTTAAGTCCATTATGTCTCATCGTTTTATGCCTAAAGGGTACATTAAGAAGGCCCATGACACAAAGAAGTTTTGTACTGAATTAAGTCAAGAATGGTTTTGAATTCATATATACTTTTTAACATAGGTGTTTTATAATACATGTACATGAAGCTTGTCATAGGTTTCTTCACCTGTACCTGTACATGTTAATATTGTAAGAAATATATTAACATCTTTGCAGCAAAATTAAGGTGTTTGACAAGTGACTTGAATTTAAAATTTAGACATGTTAGACTTCCTCAAGGCTATCTGAACTGTAAATGAGTTAGTTTTGACACCACAAAGTTAATGAAGGCCATCAACAATTCAATGTCAGAAAAAAATGTAACGATTTTTGAAAAATGGGGAATAACTCTTCATGATTTATTTGAGGAAAAACCGCAATAAAGAGATGTGGTTATGTTTTATTTAAGTGAGTGATGTAGCCTGCAGCAGGGCTACAAACAGCGAGTCTGAATCATCAGTCGTTTCGCTGTTGTGAACCTCTGGCAGTGTCTAGAACAAAAGTGACTTTTGCGTTTTTACATAAATATTTAAAAAAAGATAAATATGTAAAAAAAAAGAAATTGTTTGTTTGATTGATTGTGGTCTAACATCTTACTTATTGCACTCATAAGATGGAATGCTATCACAGTGGGTGAAGGAAATCACCCTCGACACCACTGGCACCAAAGACAAGACAGGACAATCACAAGACAAAATACAAGACATCACAAACAAATCGGCTTCATGTTGTCCTTTATAGCTAGGAGGGCACCAGGGCAACAGAAAGCTACCATCCAACCACCTGACTTATACCTATCCATTTTAATTTCATTCAAAGCCTTTTTTTTTAATACTGAAAAAATAAAAATGCTATTGTTCAAACAAAATTGAGTCATTTTTAATGTCATCCCAAGCTTATAAAAAGTCAGCATTGAACGTTAATCTTTTTGAAATGACATCTGGAAAAAAAAAAAATAATTTGCACTGATAGTGAGTATTATTTTATGATGTTAAAAGTGTATAATTTATTAGAGCTACAGTGTCTATTCATTATATTCATGGCCACACATGATTCAAAGGGCAAGAGTTTTATTATAATTACCTGTAACAGTGTTAGTAAGGAAAGGTAGTTTGGCCAAGGTTGTGAGCAAGTTTTTAAAAAAACAATTACCTGTAACAGTGTTAGTAAGGAAAGGTAGTTTGGCCAAGGTTGTAAGCAAGTTTTTATGGATTAAAATTATCTGTAACAGTGTAAGTAAGGAAAGGTAGTTTGACCAAGGTTGTAAGCAAGTTTTTTTTAAATTAAAATTACCTGTAAGGGTGTTAGTAAGGAAAGGTAGTTTGGCCAAGGTTGTGAGCAAGATTTTAAAAAAAATTACCTGTAACAGTGTTAGTAAGGAAAGGTAGTTTTGGCCAAGGTTGTGAGCAAGATTTTTTGTTAAAATTACCTGTAGGCCCTAACAGTGTTACTAAGGAAAGATAATTTGACCAAGGTTGTGAGCAAGTTCTTTTCCAAGTGAATTTTGAACTGTTTTAAATTTGATCCATACAATTCTAAAAATCTTACGTAAAACACTTTTTCAAAGACGTGGGAAGAAGCTTCCTGTTGCCCTGGCGCTTTCAACGCTAAGGGCAAATATGTTTTTGTATCTCCTGATTATCTTTGTTGCCAGTGTAGTCGAAGGGTGGGTTCTTTACCACTTGGGCTGGGATGCTGTTAGGGGTGTAACGATGCGTCGATATATCGCAATAGTCTGTGATCCGATATTGATAACTATCGCCAACAGTGGATACAAATATCGATAGTTTCAATAGTTGAGTACTTTTCCTGAGCATATGAGTTGTAGACACTGATTTGTTTTAGTAAACATAATTTAGAGACATTTTTCGGAAGATGTGCTAGTTTAGATAGTAGGATAAGTTTCCGAACCTGTAAGTCGGTTTATTTTTTTAAGATATATTTTGCAGAGAGACAAGGGTGCCAAACAACTTAGTATATATAGATGCACAAGCATTTGTGATTCGGTAAACTAATAAAGAAATCTCACGTAGAAATATACAAGTTTTATATTAACTTGTTTGAAATAGTTATTTTTCTTCATTATGGCTATACTTGAGATGTGTTTAAAAAATTTACAAAAATATCGCAATAGTATCGCAATAGTCCCTTAATATCACAATACTATCGCAATATAAGTTGGGACTATCGCAATAGTCATATCAGCCTCAATAGTCACCCCTAAGTATGAACCCTTTGAACGGAAAATCAAAGTGATATTTGTTAATAACGAGATAATAATTATAGCCACAGATCACAGAGCTATTAAACTGGTAACTAATCAAATCACAGATTAAGTATGACAGGTTTGATTCGGAAACAATGAAACAGTTACAGTGTTACGTAGAACGTCTGTTTGCTGAGTGGTCTAGGCAACAGGTAGTTAATCAGCTGGCAAGTTATGGCCTGGCTCTCAGGGTTGTGGGTAACCGGTTCCATTTCCATATTGATCTAAGCCTGCAAAGTTTTCTAAAATAAAATCTGTTCAAACAAAGAATGTATTTAGTTATCCAAAAAGAATGAAAATAAGGTTTGATTATTCTACATGATCAGGTCATGTTAAACGATGGTTTACTTGAATCAGTAGACATGTACATGTAGCAATAGTATACAATTATTGTCTGTTATATTTTTTATAATATACACAGGGTCACCAAAAAGGTACATGTACATGCTATTTCATGCAGCAAGGCTACCAAAGAGCTAGCCTGTCCAAGATGAAAGGGCAAGTAATCCATTGCCTTCATATCCCTCTTCTCTTGTGGGATTTTAGAACAATCAGGCTGTTCAATTTAAACACATGCTAGTTAACAAAAATTTTAACACAAATTTATTTGAAAAGCTAGTTTAAGTAATTAATATGTGTGTTATGAGTTGAACAGATAATATCCCTCTCCTCTCATGTTGTGCGACATTTACCCCAAGTTTTAGAAAAAATCAGGCTATACTATTTGGATATACAGTGCTTAACGCAGAATTCCATATAATTTTAATAATCTCTTACTTTCCGGTCAGACAAACAGTGAAACTGTGTGTAAAATTTCAGAGAAATTCCCTCAGTATATTTAATTATAGAAACATCGAAATAAATGTCAAAAGTTTGGGGGTTTTTTCCCAATTATTTTGAACAAGATTTTATACTCTTGTGGAAGACTTTGCACTAAAATGTTTGCTTTTTTTAAAATGGGTATTTGTTTTTAATTGGATTCATATCTAAATGGTTATTTATTGGCCATAAAATAATGATTCAACAGTGTAATTGATTTTTCTGTCAAATGACAAACTATAAAACAAAAACATTATTTAACATTCATCAAGCGTGTAAACATTAAGAACAATTTCACTTTGCAGGAGCTTCTGATAGTCACATAACTACCTGTATGTAATATTACTGTGAAGAGAAGCCTGGGGGAAACACAGTTATCTTCATATCTATGGAAGTGGAATTCTTTTCTTGTCAGACTACTATTATTTATTAATTAATTAGCCCCTTTTATAAATCTACAATTTATTACTTGTCATTATGCATTTGTTAGAAATGAAATGCAAAAAATATCAATAAAAAAATGTAAATTTAGTTATACATGCATGTCAACAATTTTTGTCTTTTATTCGTCCTAATTTGAAATTGTAGATAAAAAATAATCTTTCAAATATACATCATGTCAAGGATTGTAAACTTGAGCAATTAAATGTCAATTTATACTACACCCCAGACAGTGTTACAATTTATACTACACCCCAGACAGTGTTACAATTTATACTACACCCCAGACAGTGTTACAATTTATACTACACCCGACAGTGTTACAATTTATACTACACCCCAGACAGTGTTACAATTTATACTACACCCCAGACAGTGTTGCAATTTATACTACACCCCAGACAGTGTTACAATTTATACTACACCCCAGACAGTGTTACAAACAATTTAACTTGATAATCTTTGTTTTATATAAACGACATAACGGTAATGAATTGACGTTTTGTTGTCTGTCATTAAGATCTATTTAGAAGATATCAAAATAGTTTTTCAAGTACATGAATATACACATGTAAATACAAAAACAAAAAAAATGAAAAAAAATAAAAAAATGAAAGGCAATCTGTAATGGGATGGCTTTTACCTTTATATCTTAAATGATTGAATGGAATTTTTTTTTAACAGACGTTCTTAGCATAATTTATTTGCCACTTTTTACAGCCATATTAAGATATTAAGTCTGATATACAGATATTGAGATTACAATTCTTCAGGGTTTATTGATAAGATGGCAGTAAAAAGGCTCAGGGCAAGTATTTTGTTGTCACCTGTTAATCAAAACAGTGGCCGAATGAGTCAGGTACTGCAAGGTCTAGGGAATTCCCTATTCAATTGACCAATAAACAAGCAAATGTCCTTTAAAACACAAAAATCATTGGCTTCTCATCGTTACCAAGTTTTGTTATATGTTTATTTGATTGGTTGTCTAGACAATCAAACTGATTTGACAGTACTTGGCATGAGTTTACACCAGACATAAATTGTAAAACAGCAGATTGAGATCTAGTTTCGACCTGATTAGGCTGAATACACCCATATCACTTTGCCACTTTTAAATATGCTCACTTGATTGGATTCTTCAGTGACCTGATTTACGGGTAGTGCATGTGTATCAGCTGTACAGATTCATGTTTACTCAGTCGTAAAAGTACATGTATTTATGTGCAAGTATAAGTGATACTTAGTGTCAATAGCATTCAAATCGGGGGCTTAGTCAGAAATCAAAAGTATGGTGTCTTCACTTTTCAATAACTCCAACTCCCTATCTCATCAACCGGCATGTTAAAGTTTCTTAAAACAGGGTGTCCAAATGAGGCAATTGTTCACTTCAGGGTGTCCATTTGGATGGGTGTCTTCCTAAGCCCTTACAGGGTATATTATACAGTATTTGAGTTCTATTTGCATACCATGTTGTTTGACTATGCTGTGCTTTAATTATGCAATCCTATTACATTGTTATTACATGTATTATGTTTAATTATGCTTCATTTTTATTGCTTGGTTGTGTTTTCTTTTTTTACATTCTGTTAGACTATGCTGCTGCATAGGTTGGGCTGCTTTGTTTTATTGTTATTTTCTATGATGATTCCTCTTTATTTGCCTTTTCTTTTTGACATTATGTTAGACTATGCTGCTGCATTTATAAATTATGTTTTTTTTTTTATTACGTTACATGCACTGTGACTATAATTAGACTTCCTCTCCATTTGCTTAGTTGCCTATTCTTTTGGACATTTTATTAGACTATGCTGTTGCATAAATCATGAGTACATGTACATTGTTTTTGATTTGTTCTGAAGAAATCGTTGTCTTCAGTCGTTATGAAATACCATAAAACTTCTAGCAGTTGGGACATTCTAATTTTGGGACAGTTTCCTAGAAATAACATGTTAGACACCCTGTGGTAAAGCCTATTTCAGTGTCCCAACTTGTAGAAGTTTTATGCCGGGCATATGTTTACTGTGCTTTATGCGATGTTTGGATAAAACTAGAGCATTGTGCCCTTATGCTATGTAGCATATAACAGTCTAGATGTAACAATTGTTAAAATATAAAAGAAATATCAGTTTATAAATGCTTAATAAATGACAGATTATGATATTATTTAAAGTTAACAAAACAAAACTTTTAGTGTAAAAAAAGTACAAATTAGTAGATGCTGTAGAAAAATGCATAACAAATTAAAAATAGAATTATTTTAAGAAAGTAGATTTATATAACAAATAGACAGTTTCAATTATTAAGTATCAATTTAACAAAAAACCCAGATTATTAAATTATTTATGTGACACAAAAGTTCCAGATTATGAAATTGTTAAATATAGCAAAAATTATGTTCTCCTCAAATTATGAAATGCTTAAAAAATTATAAAATGTTTACACTTGTAGAGTTTAACAGATTATTTAAGATTAAAAAACTATTTAATGTCAGCAAACTGATACAGTATGAATAAAATAATAAATATAGTACCAGATAAATGTAAAAGAATATTGTATTTTAGATTTAATCAATTTCTAGTTTCTATCTTAATTTTTGAAAAAGCATATTAAAATGCACACAATGCTTCCTTTTAGACAATTAGATACAATTTTCACATTTGATAAAATCACTTAATACCGCTTAAATCTATTAACACAAATTTGTAAAATTAACGTAGAAATTAATGGTATATTTTGATTGCCAAAAAGATGATATTATTGTAAGATTATTAATATGACTATAATATCACAACAATATTTTAACCGTTTTTTTTTTTAGATAATTAATTTTAATGCCAAAGTTTTGAGAAATTTAAAAAGTGTTCAGATTTGTCAGTCATTTAATCAGCACAAATATATCATACAACAGATTTTATTTAACCAGGAGTGGTTTAAAAAAAGTATACTATTACCTTATGAATTTAATCAGTTTATTTAAATTGAATTGTTGATAAAATCTAGATTATTTAATTGGAACTACAAAGAATGTATAAAAAAAACAGTTCAAAGATTTTGCAATATTTATTGGCCTTTGATTTATATATTAAAATAAAAATTTTGAACATAGTATTTTTATTTCAATTTTTTTTCTCTCTATTTTTGAGAGGCCTTCTGGTTGGCTAAGGGGTGTATTTTCAAAGACTAACTGTTCTATTTTTTAGAGACCTTCTGGCTGGCTAAGGGGTGTATTTTCAAAGCCTAACTGCTCTATTTCTGAGAGACCTTCTGACTGGCTAAGGGGTGTATTTTCAAAGACTAACTGCTCTATTATTGAGAGACCTTCTGGTTGGCTAAGGGGTGTATTTTCAAAGGCTAACTGCTTTATTTGTGAGAACTTCTGGCTGGCTAAGGGTGTACTTTCAAAGCCTTAACTGCTCTATTTCTGAGAGACCTTCTGACTGGCTAAGGGGTGTATTTTCAAAGACTAACTGCTCTATTATTGAGAGACCTTCTGACTGGCTAAGGGGTGTATTTTCAAAGCCTAACTGCTCTATTTTTGAGAGTCCTTCTGCTGGCTAAGGGAGGTATTTTCAAAGTCTAAATGCTATATTTTTTGTAATACAGGAGTAATTTTGTTTTTACAGGAAAGCAGTGCCATTAACTTTTTATAATATTCGACTTTTTACGCGACCCTTTGCCTAAGGGTAGTATAATTGGAGGATCATTAATTTTCCAACATAGCCTTTGTATGTTTACTCTTTGAAAGTTCACTGCTATCATATAAGTGAAATCATCACTCCTCAATCGATCAATTAACATTTTATGGCAATATATTGGACATTTAAATGTAAAGGGAGATGTCCTGAATGGCAAAAAAACTAAAAAACTAACATTTAGGATTGAAAGTAAATAATTCAAATTAGAAATCAAAATTTTAATTTGGTAAATTATCAGAAAGTTTATATATGGTGGTTATGAGGAAACTGCCTGGTGCTTATAAGTAAAGGGGCAACATGAAGCTTCTTAGTACCCTTTGAGTGAAATAACCTTAAGTACGCCAAACCAAAGTTAAGTATATAATTGTAGACTTATAACAGTTTATTCTCCTCACAACATCCAATTCTATCAAACTATTTTCTCAACAATTTTGCACACCATGACACTAACACTTTTCTATACATTTTCTTAGTAGTTATATGATCTATAAATAGTGTAATCAACCATATGTATATTAATTCATATTTTTATTACTGATCAGGTGAAGTATTTATAGTAAAGAGTTGTGCCTCAGTAAGTAGTTTGAGTCACATGACCTGGTAAGTGTTTCTATTTTTAGTAATCTAACCATACCTAACAAAACTTCTTCATATATAAGTTACACACCTGCCTACCCTAACAAAACTTCTTCATATATAAGTTACACACCTGCCTACCCTAACAAAACTTCTTCATATATAAGTTACAGACTTGCCTACCCTAACAGAAATTGATGTGTAAAACCATTACTTTTTTGAGTATTTTCTTACCATCATGTGTATTTTTGTGATAAAGTGTAGCATAGAATTTTAATTATGGGCGTATTGGTGTATTCAACAGAAATTATGTGTACAAAATGCTCCAGAATATACAGAGTGGGCATATCTGTACAGATTCACTATTAAGATTAAAATACCTTCATAGGAGTGAAATAACCTTAAGTACAGCGTTAAACACCAATCAAACTCAAGATTAAACAGTCTGTGATTGACTTATTAATAATCTTTAAGTCTCTTTATCTGGTCAAGCTCCCCTTCTATAAGGACGTCTTAAAACAGCTAGTATATGTTTATAATAAAAATATTGACAAATAATTTGCTGAAAATATTTTATCTAGTTTTCTTTTTTTGTTTGGCTTAACGTTTCACAATGAGTATTCAGTTGAAAACATTAATTTAGAGCTGAATAGTTACACGCCAAGAGTAGTTTTACAAATTAATAAAAAAATTGTGAAGCAGCCGTTCATTTGGAACGGCTTTAAATGAAATGTCGCTTGTAACTACACTTGTTATCTTTTGTACTTTTTTCTAGAATTTTTTTTTCAGAAAATTTTTATTATACAAGGGCCTGCAAACAACACGATGTATATATAGTAACATGTCTTTAATTAAACGAGTAGATGTATCTGATATATGCCATCTATTATGTGTCTCCGATGCAAGTTATTAGCTTTTGAAATGAAGGCCTGTTTTATATATTTTTTCATGTATTGCAGAATGTGTATTGCACCAACCTCTATAAACTTTTTATATGGATTATAACATTTCGTTAATGGTCGATGTAACGTTTATATATATATATATATATGCACGTATGTATGTATGGACATTGTTCTCCAGAATATGACAGTAACCATGGCAACGATGCATCACAATGACCTATAAATGCGAGAAAGTCATTATAGGCAAATTAACATCTACACTTCAATATCTTATCCATATCTTTGTATATTTGTAATAAATGTTTTCTATTGATATTAAAAGTATTTTTAGAAACCCTTTGTTTTGACGACTATTTATTGCAATTTTTTTTTAATGTTTATGATTTACATGAGTGACTTATTGATTGAGGTTTAACACATGACTTAAGGTTATTTCACTCACAAGATGGTGTGCCACCCCAATACTATGGATGGAGGAAACCAACCGAGGCCCTCTGGCAACAAACAAAAACATCACGGGAGAAATACAATACAACACAAAAATATCAGCTTCCTGCTCTTGTTAAGCTCAGAAAGCAACAGGAAGCTCACTCCAATCACCTGCAAATTTGATAAGAGTAGTGCTGTACTTCAGGTTATTTCACTCACAGGACGGCATGCCAGCCCAATGGGTGAAGGCAACCACCCTCTCTCCAAGCTGCAGGAAATAAACAAAGACAAGACAGGACAATCACAAGACGGAATGAAAGCTATCACAAACCGATCAACTTGTTGCCTATCAGCTCCATTCTTAAGTTAGTGTTTAATGGGGATGGCCAGTGGAAAAAAAAGGGAGATAACTTTGTAACCCATATAACAGGAAGTGAAATCCTTCCCATTGACTAACAATAGCATGGTATGAATATTCAATAGAATACTATTGTTAATCAATGATATAGATGGCTCTACCTGTTATACAGGTGACAGAGTTATCTACCTTTTAAGCCACTGGCGATCACCATTGTTCGCAAGTTTGTCCACAATAAGACACTGGTTCTTCTGGGAAGATCAAAAGTTGTCTTGTTTGCTAAAGTGGTTCAGAGGCTGTGATTTGAGAACACTGGATAGTGATTATTTACGCCCATGTGGTTTCTTGTACGCTGGGCTGGTCGTTTCCTTCTGCTTCAAAAATTGCTGCCATTCTTTTTTAGTACGTGTTCAAGACCGTGAACTTTCTCATTAATAGCACTGTTTAACTCCACTTCTGAACATGTGTTTATCGAAAATAATTCAAATAATACAAGGTGTTCTAGTTCAGTTTGTTGGCTGAGTAGGTCTACCCCATTTAAATGATTTTGGAACATAGCATAACTGTGATGGGAACTACTTGACCTTTAGTTTTCTGGTTCAGTTTGTTGGTCGAGTACTTCATTTTGGAATATAACATAACCTAGGAGTGGTAGTATTTGGCCATTGGCTTTCTATTTAGCTTTTGTTGGTCGAGTACTTCATTCTGAAATAGAACATAACGTGTGATGCGTAGTACTTGCTCATCAGTTTTCTAGTTCACTTTGGTTCACAGGATTGAATCTGTATGTTGACCCTTAGGTAAAGGAGGGAGTCACAGCAATCACAAGGATAGGTTTTCTCCCAGTTTTTCACCGTAAATAAGCAAAGAATAATGTGAAGTGGACAATCCATTGTCATATAAGTGAAATAGCCTTGAGTAGCCTATTACATTTAACCCCAATAAAACAATGAATCTACTTAGCTTTGTTGGTGGAGTACTTCATTTTGGAATACAACATAATGTGTGATGGGTAGCACTTGGTCGGTTTTCTACTTCGCTTTGTTGGTTGAATATTTCATTTAAGTTAACAACATAACATAAACGATGATGGGTAGCATTCGGCCATTAGCATTCTACTTTGCTTTGTTGGTCGAGTACTTCATTTAAGAACATAATATAACCGTGACCAAAGATAGGTAGTACCATTGGCTTTTTCACATGTAGTTTGCCTTGTTGGTTAAGTACTTCATTTTGGAAATGAACTGAACGTGTGATGGTTAGCACTTGGCCATTAGTGTTTTAAACTTTTTGGATCAAGTACTTCATTTTAGAACCTGTTCAAACTCTTTCTACAGTAGTACTGTACTTTAAATGCTATGAGCAGCTTTCTGGTCTGGTTTTTCTTTACAAGTGGAAGGCCGAACACGAACTCTGGGCCTAGTTATGTATTTTGTCACTTTGTAGCCCCCTTGTGATTGATTAGTGTTTTACGCCACAATCAGCGGCATTTCAGCTACGTTGTG
>JAVFBX010205368.1:0-12307 GCA_034783855.1 Mopalia kennerleyi | reverse complement strand
CCAAATTACAGCATTATCTGTTATACAAATGTTTTTGCACCTATTTTATGCATGTTTGTGCTAATGAATATGTATCTTTTTTGTTTACTTGACCAAATAAAATATCAATTACAAAAAAAAAACATAATTTTAGAAAAATATGTAAAACTGATCACCAAAATGATGTTTGCTATATCATTACGTTAATAAAAGACAACAATTACAAAGCAGTGTGTTTAAAACTATGTTGTTAACCAAAAACCAATTTCTGCAGTAAGTTTTATAAAATTTTTAAAGCAAAAATTTAATTAAAGCGGCCATTTTGTTTTGTATTTTCAGATGCTATGACATGAAAAATCTCAAGGAATGTATAGGTTGTTGGTCCCCTACAAATTAACAGATCATAACACCCGAGTTTTGTTCAAGAATAATTACTTACTTAGATTATTTGGGGTATGTTTAGTTGGCTGTAAACATTGAGACCACTATATTGAGGTTGGGAACGGAGAGAGCCAAACAAATCATGAACATAGAGAGCTTTGTTCTCTTAAAAATACCGCTTATCAGAGTTCCTTATAATGTATCTACTTACATTTAACACACTGGCATAGCCTCTCAGGGATGTCGATTATAATTAAATCTGTATCATATTTATTTGCTTACGACACGTATCTGAAGGAAGGTTGGGATTGCGCGTTCTTCTTAGCGTTCATCTCGCATTTCAAAGTTTTAACGTCAGCTAAGTGGAATAACTGAGTTAACAACCAAACAAAAGTCAAGGTACCATAGGTTGAAACACCCTTAGAGTTTAAACGTCCAAAATTGTGTACTTGCCAATTTTGAATCTCGACGGAGCGCTCAAATCTTGAATTATGTAGACTCATCGGCTTAATACAGGTTTCATAACCCCATCGAATAAATTATGTATCTGTTAATTACGTATACATGCCAAAAAAGTTCAAGTTATCGGTCCTTCTACTAACACTCCATGTCTACAGTCAGGGTGGACAAGTGAAAAATGGCGGTTTGGCAACAAATACTTGAACCGAATTTCCGTATTTCTTACAAGGTTGAAAGGCGATTTCAGGTCTCATTTTGGTATATAAAATGTGTCAGAAAACTCAGTATATCAAATATTATTGGACAGTACTAATTCAACCCATATAGCTGGTACATGTAAGCGAAAAAAAATGAAATCACAGTTTTGTGCACTCTAACTCTGTATCTCTAAATACGGCTACATTGTATATAGACTATTAAAGATATAGAACTCAGCATCTAAGGTTGAAACAGGCTGTAGGATTAATCCATGATGCATATTTACACATATTTTAAATGTGACTGTTTCTCTGTCAGAACAGTTCTATTCAGCAAAGACTGTGAGACTAATAGAGTTTCCGCGTGTTGCGTGTAATGTATCGCTGTGTTGTAACACAGTTTGTAAATTGATAAATGACAGTTAAGTTATCTGATCTAAATAACAGCCTACAGCGCCATTTGTTTTGTATTTCCTTTTTGTACTGCATATCTCGTTATGGGAGAGGATTCAAAGCATCACACCACACCATCAGTATACAAAACAGCTTTGAGCCAGGACTGAGTGGTAGTCAAACTTAAAAGCTTCTAAGATCGTACTGTGGTTGTGTTATTTGTATAAGATACTTAAGAGGGAGCCAGCATAAGAACCCCTCTGTTAACAACAGACTGATGAAGTGTAGGTGACTGCAAATGGTGCGATCACAGCTAAATGTAACAGACTAGTACCAGCAGGGACGGTTAGGCTTAATCAGACGTTAACCCAGGAATAATGCTCTATCCTGAAAGAGGCTGGCCCGTAACTTTCCTACCTCCGCCAGCTGTCCGATGCCTTACTGTAAGCATCCAAGGCGAGCGGCTAACGATCAAACTCCTGTCGTAGATCGCTCCTACTCCAATCCTTTGATGTGAAAATGAAGATGCGTCTAATAAACAACCTTAAGGCTCGAGCTCAATCTTCCGCCTGTAACTGCGTGGTTTATGGACAACCAAGTGATGTTGTTGGAATCTGAAGCTTACAGCAGCGTAACACAGACTAGGCCTAATACCTTCACTCTCCGGTAACTCCCTGGTGAGTCGAATAGATCATCTCTGATGTCCGTGTTTTATTTGTAGCAGATGTGAAAACTTGTCCGAGTTTTTGCGGACACTCTTCAGATTTATCGCCCAGGCTGTGCCATTCACAGACGCTGACCGCACAAGGCAGAAATGTGAAAATTTTCGACAGCCGATATCGGTCGGCATAAATCGAGATTTGCTCGGGGCGCGACACGAGGGTACTTGTCAACAGTGCCCCCTAGCGGAGTGTGTGCTGTCTCCCTCATGACAATACAGGTTTGGGTAGAATCAGATAGGGGACCAGGCCGCCAACAATAGGGTCTTATTTCTGCTCACCGCTATACATCACGATGGGATACAGGGCAGTAGCAGTAATTGTACTGTCCGTAGTGACGCTTGTTATTCCCCAAGGATTTGGGAACCACGAGGCTAATTATGTGGTAAAGGAAACAACGTACGGTAAAATTCGGGGTTATACTCAAGAAGTTTTCCCAAGGCGACCTGTTGACATATTTTTGGGAGTTCCTTACGCCAGCCCACCCATCGGAAAACTCAGATTTGAGGTATGTAAAGACTTTGTTTTATCTCATTATGCTCTCTGTATTTACAAATTAAAAGGTTTGCCTAAATTATCCATAAGCCTATACATTCTAGCAGCAGAGGAAAGGGAAATATACACCTTAAAGAACAGTAACCTAAAGTAGCTTTAACACCTTATACCAGGTAAGTCTTAGTAACTTTTCTTTAAACATATATATATTTTACATATTTTGGCTCGATTGGGAAACTGTTCCAAGAATAAAAAAAACAAAACCATGTTTAAAAGTATTTCGATGATATTCATGAAAACCTCTGCACAGCATGTTCTTAATAGATTAGTGGAAACTTCAATTTTCCGCGTTCAGTATGCAACAGGCTGGATAAACCATTAAACAAAATTAGCACTGGCTTAAAACATTAAGGAAAGGGGTCACGATCTGACCCAAGACTTTCCAATTTTAAAAAAGTATGAGAACAGTTTTAGAATATAAATTAAAAGTAAGAATAAATTTGTAAGAAGAGGAATTATTTAACTCGTAAAAGTAAGTTTTATTGCATTTATTTTATGGTTGATTATGTTTTAGATTTTGAATTACCTATTTTGGAGGCACCTAAATGTTTTAAGTGAGTAGGGCCTATATGGGTCTTAAACCTGTTTTGCATGTAAGCTGATGAAAACGGTAAAAAGTTGCAATAGTTTAAGAACCTATATGGAGACGTAGTTCGAGTAATTGGAGGTCGTATGCTTGAATTGTGTACTTACGAAAACTATTTGAGGATGATGTGTGTCATTGACGTGTTTGGTAACGAGTATTTTATACTTATAAAATACTAATTCAAGAACAAGATTGATTGTTGTTGACGGATAATGAGAAGGATAATGTGATCAATTTAAGTTAATATGACCCGGATGAGGATTGGCGAATTAAAAACTTGTCGACACAAATTTAGTTTTGTGTGCTAAACTTATTATCGTCAATGAGTCGATCTAAGACAAACCAAATTTGCACTAACTCAACTATAGATATCCAATTCTACGCCATCGAGTCGATCTAAGACAAAGTGTGTCTTGTATTCGTTTATTTACGAACGTTCATCAATAAGGACAATATTTTAAAGAAGTACTGTTTGGCGTGTATCTGTTGTCAAATAAAGTAACACCTAACCAGCCTAAAACTTATTATTACTAAAAAAAGGCGTATTAATATAGATAGCTGTGGGATGTTAACTTCAGATGACCAGCATGTGAACTGCTGGCGATTCGGTGCCCTACTCTGAGGGTCGTGGGTTCGATTCCCGGACGAGTTCAATCTGCACAATTTTATGAACTAGAATCTGTTAAACTGTTAACAAATCTGTGACGTTAAAGGCCAATCAAACAAACGGAATCTCACAAAGCGTTACCCGATTGTCTCCTAAAAGTTCTCATATTGTACCTAGGACTTTGCATATGTGGTGTTGGTACAATATCTTTATGATGACATAGCTTAGTCACTGTTCAATAATCACATTGTAAAAACAGCACTTGTCTACTACACACATTTGTATGGTGAATAAACAAAATTCAAAATTCAATTAAGAAAAATGATCGTGAATTTATTTTGGCAACAGTTCACCATACATGAGTTAATGAGCCAGTTACCAAATCAGCTCTAATTCAATTATGGCTGATATCCATACACTGTGAACACCATACATCATAACTGCTGATTACTGGCCAGGATTATTGTATTTGTAAAGATTCTGGGTTCTGAACAGTATTGGAAAAGGGATTTATCCATACGTTCTTTTGTCGTTGGCAATTAAAAAAGAAATGCATTGTTATAAAACAGAAATTGGGATTGTTTAATGTACCCATGCACACTGAGCTGACCTTGAAATCCAGCCACCTTAACAGAAAAGCGCTCTGTGTAACTTCTGTAAATATATACACACTTATATACACACTTACGAAAAACCGTGATAAACAAAGGTTAAACGTATGCAACTCCACGTGAAACAATAACAAAGGCGAATTGTTCACTTCCATCGACCCACAGAAGTAAAGAAGCTAAACAACTAAAAGTGAAATAAAGCTTTTTTACGTATCATAAAGTGGGTACAAAATCTGTATAAACCGACTATTCACATAACTTAGACAATGTTTTACTTAGACAAGATATCAAATTAGACAAGTTTATTTTAAAACCAGACACTATGAAATCGAAACCAAATATTGTTGTCATTTTCTGCCAGATGTTGGCATACTTTCATGCATACGTCAGTTTAGACAAGATTTTAATATGATAAGGCGCCTATAACAATCAGGTTACAAAATATGAGGGTATCCTTAGTTGTCGGTTTAGACAAGATTTTAATATAATAAGGCGCCTATAACAATCAGGTTACAATATATGCGAGTATCCTAGTTGTCGGTTTAGACAAGACGTTTTTATACAAACGTGTCTTTTAAGATAAGTTGTTTGGTAATCCGTTTAGACGAACTGTCATTGTTGTGATGCGTCGGTTTAGACAAGTTACCTGTTAAGACATATGATACATGTATAACCAGTTGTCGATTCAAACATGATTTCGGTGTGCTCAGGTTTCACTTTACACAATATGTTGATCAATTCGGGTTTCGATCTAGTCAACAGGTGGTGTGTTTCCTAGCTGTCGGTTTGGACAAAATCTTCGCAGAGGCCCGTTGAGGAAACTTTCTGTTACCATAAAGCCCCACAGAACTGATGGGAACACAAGACAAATTTGATGTGGTGTTTGTTTGTTTCTGAGTCGTTTAACACTCCCGTTTTGCCTTGTTTGATGTCACCTGCGTCTAGGTGGTTTCCTAGAAGCACTGAACTGGCGCTCGGTTTAGACAAAATATTGATCAAAGCATTATGCTAGTCTCTAGACTAGATGTTAGCATTCTCGGGTCTCAGTGTAAACAAGATGCTTCTTTACTCGGGTATCTCTGTCAGAGAAATATTGGGAGTGGGTGATATTGCTTCCTGTTGCCCTGGTGCTTACATAACTGAGAGTTAAACGATTTGTTGTGGCGTTTTCGTTTTGTGTTGTGATTACCCGGTTGTCATTGACATCTAAGGGGGCTTTGCGTGGATTTATATGACTAGTAGGCCGTATAATGAGGGAAATAATTCTAATTGAGGCTAAAATTTCCAATCAAACAATATAACTTACATTGCTCTGAAAAATGTTTACTCTCGAAAACAAATACAATTCCAGACTGCACGACTTCAAAGACAGTTGTGTTAGCCTGGCAGACGACAGATCGATCAGCGCCCTCTTGCGACAGAAACGTGAGTGACTTGCGTGTCATTGTTTGATTTCACTCCACGTGTCGTCGTATTATTCATCTATGTTGAATAGTTGGCAAAGAGGAATCAATACAACATGAGGGTCTTATAATCTATGACAGAACTCTAAATCCTATGTCTTAAAATTCTTTATTTATCAAAATCATAGAAACCTTTCAAACTGTATTTAATTTGACTCAGGGCCTTTCATAGCGTTGAAAAGGCGTGCAGAAGTCTCTTCTTACTGCGCAGTGCTGGTATTTCTCGAGATTCCACCAGAACACGAGATTTGTCATCGAGAAATGTTAGTATTAAGAAATCTCGTACCAATTTATCCAGCCGAGACAGGTGGAAAACTTTGGATGGGATTTGTATTTGAATTGTGGGAAGAAAGAATTTGCAGATTCTTGTTACGTAAATAAAAATAATCCACCATAGGCATATATTATTGGCATAATTGTGTCATAAAACACTGTACATGGAAGTCAAGATTCTTGATTTGAGGCTCGGCCATCCCACAGTTTAAAAATGGATCGGTTTAATAGCGCCCCAACGGCACGTACAGCTTATAAAAAGGGTCTCCTTTGTCGGGGGATCCTCGGTGTGACACCCAGAGGGCTCGTTTTGACAACACAAAGTTTGTAGCCAGACACAAAAAATGGCATTGTATCAGATTTGGATTGTTTGCTTTAGGACGACGGAATCGATCAGGCGATTTGGTGTGTTTAGATAGCGGCGTGTTATCGTGATGCTGCAGGACACTTTAAGACATAAAAGCTGCTTTTTAAGAGTGCAAGGCTGCTAAACGCGAACTCCGGGCATTTGACACATTTGGGGAATTGTTTGATGTGGCTGTTCTGTTTACTTAACCCTCCCCCTCGGAGCACAACCTCTGTACACACTTTTAAAATCAGTGGCCACCACCTTATAACCGAGGACCTCTACCAGTCCCTTAGATTTAGGAACATGGGGAGTATTTCAAAAACACATGTTCTGATTAACCACAGTTTTAACACCTTACGGAATAATAACCGTTTTTGTTTAATAGTGCCAGTGACCTCTGAAGTCCATTTGCACTTGACGACGTTCTCCTTTAAGTACAGTCGTATTATAGAGAGAGTTTCTATAGAGGACGAACCTAAGACATCTCTCGTACGCCATGTCAGACCACCGCGCATTAATTTCTGCCGATATTTGGGGCGATGCATGCAACAGACCAGCAAATAAAAGAAGTGCAAAACAAGATGGCCGGGGTATATTTTAAAGCCAATGTAGGAAGTAGATTCGATTATATTTTAGAATGCTTTTTTCAGCAGGATCGCAATCCCATTCGAATTATTTTCGTTATGGACAACGATTAAAATGTACACATCTCTTTACCGTTATTTAAATATAGACACAAGTCTTAAAGCCAGCGTTGTACAAAACTGTCGAGAGAAAGTTTCGTGTTTTACTGAAAAGTGCTCAAACTAGTGTTAAAAGTTGTCTATTACCAATACCAGTTTTCTCCTGAAAAGTTTGATTAAAACTGTATGCGAGATAAAAATGTTCACTTCACAGCATAGCTGAAATACAACTACGTGTGGCGCGAAATACTATTCAATGCTAGTTTGAACACCTACTAAACCGGAAACTCCGGGTAGGGTAAACATTATCTGTGGTACTCTTTTCCTGCTGTTGAGTGTACTGGGTTTCAGTCACGAAGGGCGGTAAGTTTCAAGTATAGACATACAGTTTTACTTGGCAATGGAGGACCATTAATTTCCCAACAGAGCAAAACGCTTCACGTTGTATTGTTGTATAAGTGGAATACATTGGGGAGGGCATTAGCCACCAACCAATCAATCGATCGATCAATCAATTAATCAATCAATCAATCAATCGATCCCGTAGGCATCTAAGTTTTTTCCCAGATACAGAATCAGGTCTAACTGTAGTATGGCCCGATCTCTCACAGGGTAAATAAGGGCTAGTTTTAGGGTAAGTCAGACTAGTTTTATGTAGGGTGGGGGTAGCTTTAGGTTAAGTCTTAGATTAATGGTTAACACAAGTGGTAGTTTTAGGGTTAGGTTAGGTGTTAATTATTAGTTAAAATTACTCCTGATGATGGTTTGATCAATAAACCGAAACGTTGAGTCAAAATAAATTCATTGTCTTTCTTTTGAGTTGTTACTATACTTTACTATGTTAAACTCATCAGTGGTAGTCATAAAAGTTATTACAAATGTTAGATTGTTTGGTAAAGTGACGAACTAATTTTACAGTGGCTCTATAAGATGGAAATAATCGGTGAAGATAACAACTTCTTAGTTTATCCATAATATAATGGACCGTAAACTAAATTGCTTAGTTTGTTGTTCATATCAAGTTTTTTCATCTCATATGTACTTACGAGTTATATGCGTTTAAAATAATCCATCTTAGTTTGTATCAATGTTGTGAGTCAATGGTGTGACGTGGCGTCTTTCCAGGGACTACTTTTTTAGCACTGATGGTTTAAATGCTGGTGTCGGACAGCTTCTTAATAATATCCATCCGCCAAATAATAGGCTTCGTATTGATTTCTATTGTTCATAAAACATATGTGCTTGTTTATGGAGGGGTGAGGTGTCTTTCTATTACGGGATTGGTAGTTTGCTGTACACAATATTCCTACCAATTAACTATTTAATTTATGACATGATAGGGACAATATTATAACGTTGATGATCTTTCTAACATGATAGCAATAATATTATAACGTTGATGATCTTTCTAACATGATAGGAATAATATTATAACGTTGATGATCTTTCTAACATAATAGCAATAATATTCCAATGTTGAAGGTCTTTCTAACACAATATCAGTCGTATTCTAATGGTGACGGTCTTTCTAACATAATAGCAATAATATTCCAATGTTGAAGGTCTTTCTAACACAATATCAGTCGTATTCTAATGTTGACGGTCTTTCTGACATAATAGCATAATGTTAAAGCCCGCCTGTCGTGGTTTAGTGGTTAGTCTGTCCGCATACTAATCCTACTCTGTCCGTCTGTCGATCATCAGGTATATCAGTGAGTCACAATATGGCTCCGGTAATCGATGGGGTGATTTTTCCCGATTTTCACCGTATTTAAACAAAACAAAGTTAGAAAAGGACACCATGCATGTCCTCAATCTTCAGAATAGTGAAATGCCCTTAGGTATGGCGTTAAACCCCAATGAAACAAACTATTTTTGTAATTCCTTAGAACGTGAGTGTAAGGCCAGGGTGACTTCATCTATTCAACTAAATGTTGGAATAAATGTCCTGACATGTTGACTGTCTATTGCATGGCAAACCATCTGAACCGAGTCAGTCAGATGTTTAACAGCGACGTTCACATAAATCACTTTACATGCAATATATACCCTTCCTTATGAAGGTTTAGTGGTTATGATGTGTAGGCATGCTAATCTAGTCCACTCACAGTCACCTCAAGGTATTAAGTGAGTCATACAATGCGGCTCCAGCAATCACAGGGGTGGGTTGTATAAAGTTTCCCCCGGTTTCCCACCGTATTTAAGCAAGAATCACAGTGTGAAATGGACAATCCGTCGTCATACATATGTAAGTGAAATACCCGTGAGAGTGACGTTAAACCCCAATCAGCCATACAAATAAACTTACACCAGGACAGTGCTCATTGTTTCACATGTAACCATGATTATTTTCGCCAAACCTCAACTCTACTCTGTTTATAAGGTTATTTCCTTCGGACATCACAACACTGAAGACCTTATTTTAATGTATAAAGCATGTGTTTGTGCTGTTTCCCTCGCGGGAAATTCATGTACATTGTAACTCCAACGAATGTCCACAGCAGCCAGGTCGATCAGAAAACAACTATGAACCTTTAGTACTATATCAAATGATTCCTCTCAGACGTTATATGTGTCTTTAAACCCGGCAGGAAGAACCTGTTGGTCCAGAATGGTCGTTAAAGCTATAGCACTACACATTAACTAATCGTTTTTATCGTCGGGTATGTCAGCATTTTGCAGCGGCAGCCTCTAGCGAATTCAGAAAGAGATGTTCATGTTTGGAAGACAACCATTCAAGTTAGAAATTAAGATCGCCAGATCTAATTAAATCCAATTAATTGATTTGGTGATGTGCCGTATTTAGTCCCCAGGACAACAAACGGATAGGCTAATTTAAGGGAAATGGGATAGAACGGTGTTATTTATGGTCGAGTTAAATTGTAATGACCTGTGCTAAATGAATAGGACACAGCTATTAATGGTGGACTATTCTGTGAAAGCGTACTTGAGCTTAGTACCATGGACATATTGCTTCCAGTCGTTAATTCCCCCCGACTCCACACACGAGCTTCTTTCTCTCGTTAAAGCATTCAATTTCAGATTTATCGTCATTTTAGAATGTATCTTTGAAATGGATATGTTACTCGCTGAATGACAATAGTATAAGTTAATATCCAAATACCAGCAAAATTTAAAACAAGGAAATTTCATTGTTTTGTTTTTATTTTGACATTAGTATAAAACTGTTAGTATACAACAGGTATGGAAGTTGATATATACTTATGAAAATTTCTGTATATATAGTCAACTCTGTTACCTGGTCGCTTGACGCTTTTATTTTCAGTCAGTTTATATTCGTTTAGGTATAAAAAATATTGCCATTACCATGTAGACAAGCTAATTTACCTCTCCAGTACGGAATTGTTGTAGTTACCTATGTAGTAAACGACGTTCCATGACGTCAGGTAATGCCGTAGAAAGGTCACGAAAGGTCATTATGTCGATTGGCTAATATAAACAGCCACTTGACCCGATGAGTGAAGGTTTATCATCGGCTAGGAAAATTTATTACAGATTTCAAATAATGACTTGGCATAATCAATAAGAAGAAAAGATAATAAACTTTATTTAAGGGCGATAGTTTAAGTACATAAGAGACCACTAGCTTACAACTATTTTTATTGACCTTAATCTATATACATTTACTAACATAATTACTAATATTAGAAAAAGTATCAAAAGTAGGTTTTATGTTTATAAATTTATAAACATTCATATACCAAATAACCTCATTCAGAGAAACTCTCAATTATTTTCCCCGATGAACTTCAGAGGTACCATGTATTTTTATACTGGCATTTCTATGATTATTTATTTTTTTCATTTATAATAAAAATTAAATTTCATGAATAATTACTAGTGTAGACCAACACGTCAGTGTATGTATATCAATTAAATGTTTCACAGTTAAAAAAAGATCAGCCAACAAATTAGTTTAACTTATTGCAGCATAAGCATTATGTTATTGACGTACACAGACACACTACACTTCCGGTATATTATCCCATCGGCTAGAAAATGTGGTTTGTATAAGTGAGGTGATAGGGGAATTAGCTTAATTAATTTGAGCTCAGAGATGATGCTGCGCAACAAACCTAAAACATGTTCTCTCTAGCATTTCAACCGTATATAAATATATGTACAGGTGTTACTCATTAGAAGTCCATCAAGCGGCCTATAGTCAAACTGGCTGCAGCAACCCCAGCTATTTAACCCATTATTATACATCCCCAGCTCACTGCTGTCTAAAGAAAGATTATACGCCGTGTGCCGCGATGTCAGTTTGGGAGAAGACATGTTTTGTGGCAGACGGTGTGGTTAAAGGGAAAAAATAAACTTATCGTATAATTTGTATAGATGTTCTCTTTTTATTTGGGTTTTTCTTTCAAAACTACTTAGAATTACATGGTAAACTTTGACGGAATGGGAATTTGTGAAAAGGACCCGGATGAAGCATCGATATACATCTGAATTCCCCAACCATTGAGTAGTGGGCTGTTTGTGTGCTGGACACTGCATGGAACTGTATTTCACTCATACCGTGACGGTGGAGTCAACAATGGAGGAACTAGTCTTGATTGACTCTGACAATTCATCAGAACATTTGTCACAAGGCTGTCTCAATCTAATGAGTGGTGGGAATCGAACTCGTTTACCACCTAACATGTAGAGAAGCATCGTATGGTCATGTGTTCGACTGAGTTCGAATGCATTTCGAGTGTGCCTGCCAATAAAAACAAGAGCAGCAATAGGTGCGGCTCTATCTAGACTATCAACTCAATGTGTATCCACGTTAGACTATCCCTGTGTTGTATTTGTCGTCAGTGGAGTGGGGTTTGGTTTCCTTCGTCCATTCTGCTGGAATGCCGTCTGATGAGTGAAATAGTTCATAGTGCGGCGTCCATTCTGCTGGAATGCCGTCTGATGAGTGAAATAGTTCATATATATTGCGGCGTTAAACTCTGTTCAAAGAATCACACACAGTGCACTCAACTAGTGTTTTAACATTACTTCAAATTAAAGCCCTGGCGAAACACTATCATGCAGATT
>JAVFBX010205357.1:0-12307 GCA_034783855.1 Mopalia kennerleyi | reverse complement strand
TTCTGTCAACGAGACAATGTTTTAGCAGCCTCCATCACATGATATTGAGTAGTTCTTCTGTCAACGAGACAATGTTTAAACAGCCTCCATCACAAGGTATTGTGGAGCTCTTTTATCCAAGAGGTAAAATGTTATCTCTTTCCACCACAAGATATTGAGCAGTTATTCTGGTCATCGCGATAACGTTTCATCATCTTCTATTACCAATTATTGTGGAGTTCGTCTGTCAACGAGATAAAATGTTCTCTCTTTCCATCCCAAGATATGGAGGAGTTCTTCTGTCAACGAGATAAAATGTTATCTCCTTCCACCACAAGCTGCTGAGGAATTTGTTCTGTCAACGAGATCAAATTTGGTATGCTTCTGGTTACCACTCACAAAATCTTTCAACCGTAATACTTGTTTAATTTCCCCAATCTTAAAGTGGTACACAAACAGTGATTTATCAAATTCTTTGAGCAGTTCTAAAATCTCGTTGGGAACAGCCCAATTCATTATTCAGACCATACTCAGGATTTTTGCACAAACTTAAACTGGGGATCAAAGTGTAACTATAGAAACAAAAACTCATAAACGTCATTTTTTAGATGCTGAGACCTCTGATAATACGAAGTTTGTTGATAGTTAAGCTCCAAAATGACGAAAAGCCAATTTTTAAAAGACCAACAGGGACAAACACCCTCGTAGAGGAAACCAATACCGATATGTTGAAGGCTTTTTCTGGACCGGCTTTGACAATTAACCGATCCATGCTATCATATTAGCAAAGCATTGTTCAACTCTCCTATCAATCTTTTTGTATTTGTTTTGTTAGGTTACCTGCTAGGTTCCCTGATTGATGGCTGAAGTGTATTGGGGTGTCCTAAACAACAAAAACATACGCTCTTTTCAAATTTGAGCAACCCCTGCAGAAGTGTCCAAAAATAAACGAGAAACTGTTGTATTGAGAATCGCCGTGATGTGATTGTCTTTATTTGTCGACAAAGATGTACGGCGTTATACACAACCAGGCCAAGTAACAAGGATCAAAAGGCAAAATCGACGGAGAAGCGCTATTGGACAGTAAACCCAGTTTCTGCCGTTTTAGCACAGGTTTCAGACGTTCAGTGTAATCCTTATACTAGATGCTAGATTGGGGGAAATAATCGTTGAATCGTATGTGCCCCTAGCATTATTGACCAGCTCATTATTGTTAATAAAATGCAAACATCGAACTAGTCATATTATACGCCGTCTAAAAATCAGCAGTGTGGGTCCAGTTGCTCGACAGAATAGTGTCTTACAGCAGATTAACTCGCTAATAGTCTTCAGAACCGGAACAAAAATACATGCATGATCGTTTCTCTTCGTTGCTCCCACATGGATGCTAGTTTCTCTTTGTTGCTCCCACATAGATGCTCGTTTCTCTTCGTTGCTCCCACATGGATGCTCGTTTCTCTTCGTTGCTCCCACATGAATGCTCGTTTTTATTCGTAGCTGTCACATGTATGCTCGTTTCCCTTCGTTCCTTCCACATGTATGCTCGTTTCTCTTCGTTGCTGTCACATGTATACTCATTCCTATTCGTTCCTCCAACATGTATGCTCGTTTCTCTTCGTTGCTTCCACATGTATGCTCGTTTCTCTTCATTGTCCTAAAACCTATGCTCTTTTCTCTTCGTTGCTGTCACATGTATACTCATTCCTATTCGTTCCTCCAACATGTATGCTCGTTTCTCTTCATTGCTTCCACATCTATGCTCATTTCTCTTCGTTGCTTTCACATGAAAACGCATTTATCGTGGTTGCTCTCACATAAACGCTTGTTTTTTTTCTATTGCCCTGACACACATGATCGTTTCTCTTGTTGTTTTCACATCTATACTCATTTATCTTCGCCGCTATCACATGTATGTTTATTTCTCGTCGCTGCTCTTACATGTACACTAATTTCTCTTCGTTGCTGTCGCATAAATGGCTGCGTTGAAAAGTTAGATGGTTCTTCATGGTTACTAAATGAGCCCGGGGATGTTCAAAGAATGAAACAGCTCTTGAAAAAATATTTCTGTCTACGTTTCTCAATTAATCGGATATTTAAGGTTAAGCTAACAACCACAGCATTCACAAATCATTGAGCATAAATTTCACAAGTCCTTATGACGTCACGAAACCATGGATTGGTCATGCGACAACATTCCCACTTATATCGGGGGTTCTTTTCGTCTTTCTTAAATACCACATGGCCTCTTTAGTGTGATGTTGTGCTGATATTTCTGAGGTATTGCGAATCACCTGGCTTGTCATGGAAAGGCCAGATGAATGCTTAGCTGAATGTTACTAACAGTTAGGAAGCATGTATTTGATTTCTCAACAATTCGCTTGCTTTGTGCTGCTATCTTTCTAAACCACTTGATATATGCTGACGATGTGTGTGTTGTCTGACCTCCAGCTAGATCACGAAAACTATTGTTAGAAGAGTGTGATTCGTTTACCTTGACTCACGATATTCTGTATAAAGCAAAGAAAACTGTATGTATCTTGTTAACATCATATCTACTTACTTAAGGTATAATGTAGATATTGAATACCAGAAAAGGAAATTGTGTGTTAGGGCAAATGTCATTGTAAGAAAAATTCAGGGATACACTGATTCAATGAAGAAATTTCTGTTTCGTGCCTACTGTAGGAGTATTTACTGCTCCCATTTGTGGTTCCCATTTACAAAGAATTGTGGAGTATAGTGTGCGAGTCTTGTAGGCTACAACAGCTCGTTTAGATGTTTTTTGCATAACATGTATGAGTGTAGTGCAAGCCTTATGTTTGTCTTAAATGGAATTTTGCCTTTTGAGAAACATATGCTGAAAAACATTTATCAATTTAAGAAAAGGTTAATAAACTCAAAACATTTGATTGTCAGATCACTCCAGAATAGCACTCAGCCCTTGAGACATGGTGGCAAAGCTTGTTATACAAGGTGTTATATCACTTTTAATCTGATTGGAATCAACAATGTATGTAGTACTATGTAAATCTGTATTAATTATCTATGGAACTTGTTTGTGAAATAAAATTATTATTATTATTTTAACGATTAAGTCAGTTCTGCATCTGACGTCGATAAAATTGTGAGGCGTTTACTTAGATCTGCTTTTATACTCGGCCTACTCTGAGGTTTTTCAAATTTACCGAATTTCCGTTATAAAATATACATGCTTTTGGGATAAATGAGTTGAGAGAAGAAGAGCACAGTTGTACTAGGAAGGCAAGAATGTGTCTGAGGCCGACAGCCAACAGTTAACACCGACGTTGCGAGACAGACAAGCTGACAAAATCTATCTTTACACACTCAGCTTAATGGTGAGGATTGACTAAACCAATTCTGACAAGTTCTGAAAGAAAAGCTAGATATGAAATACAATTTCACCAATTTTATCGCTCAGAGCTTGTTAACTTCATCAATATTTTATTTAAAAAACGACAAAATATTAAAAATGGAAATTTTATTGCAAAACTGGTTGTAACATGACGAGTCGAATTCATACAAAAATTTTTATTAGTTATAAACATATTTTTAAAATTAATTTGAAAATTTTACATAATATTATGAATGTTTTTAAATTTATTTCTATTCCGTGAAATCGAAAGACTTTTATGACGCGCGCTGTCGGTTACCCAGCCCACGTAATCTCAGGACAGCCTTGTCTTTTGATGAATAGAACTGTGGAGAATTATACGTTTCGTTGTCAGTGTCTGTGAGCAGCACATGTCGTCTGATCAGATTATAAAGGAACATCGGCTCTTGTCTGTCGGGGAATGAAATTCATCAAGGGTGGTCGATGATATTCAAGATCGTTGAATAGTTTACTCGATTAAACAGAAAGAAGCCGAAAAAAAAGAAAGGATTTCAGATGTATCTATTGTGAAAGTCGGTTAGGGTCATGCTTAAAAAACATAGTTAGACGGTGAGGCGCAAAGTTGCGAAGCGAAACGCGAAGTTGCAAAGCGATGCGCGACGTTGTAAAGCTGCAAAGCGATGCGCGACGTAGCTAAGCGATGCGTGACATTGCGAAGCGATGCCCGAAGTTGCGAAGCGATGCGCGAAGTAACAAAGCGATGCGCGAAGTTGCGAAACGATGGACGAAGTAGCGAGGCGAAGTTGCGAAGCGATGCGCGAAGTAGCGAAGTGATGCCCAAAGTTGCGCATCGCTTCACAACTTTATGCTTCGCTTTGCAAATTCGCGCATCACTTCGCAACTTGCTTTTGAATGCTTTTGAGGCCAGTGAAGCAATCGGAACTATTTGGTGTTATGACAAAAAATAATTCATTTATAGGAATCGACAGCATTTTTATTAAAATAAAGAGATGGTTCAAATCATGTCCACATAAACATTCAGTTTTCCGTCACTTAATCTAAATTTTGTGATTTAAACTGAACTGTTGTTCTTTTCTTTCTTATCAAAATGTTGCTCAAAACCAAAACAGCGCTCCAGAAAGACCTTCAATTTAAATAAATTGGACGTCCATGTATATTGATCTACCATGGTTTAAATGGGAGACGTTACCAATAAAACATGGCAAAATTAGCGTCGTTTAAATGGGAGACATTAAACAGAAACATGAGGAAAGGCTTACAATGCTGGAGTGAAAGAGTGTCATGGACAAACTAGTATGGTTTACATCGGAGGCTTTCAAGAGGCCAGACAGGACAAATATAATCACTGGACGTAATGCAAAGACATCCCAAACAGTTCGGCGTCTTATTGCCTTTTGTTCTGAGAGCACATGGGCAACAGGAAGCTCCATCCCAATCAAACAAACAAACCTAACCCTCCGCCGGCATGGGAGAAAAAATGTGAAGTCTAGCACAGGACAGTTAACAGAGACTACACGAGAAAGAAACATGGATAAACTTAGACGGTTTACATTTCCCACATATCCGAAACGAAAGAGAAAGATGGAGTTGAAACTAGTGACAAATACTGTCTATTAAAGACCATATAAGCACATTTAACCCATTGACACGTGTACACGCACTGTACATAGATATATATTTATCCCTTAAATAAAGTCATGATATATTTGTTTCACAATTTATGTTCATTGCTAAAATGTAATAAATGAAACACTACAACTTACATGGCCTATTTTATTTTTAAACTTGCAAACAGTTCCAAACAACCATGACTGACATGCAGCTGGGCGGTCCAAATATATTATACTCAGTTACAATAATGAACATTTGACACCCATCCCATGACGTGTTTGTTTGTTGACTTACGAGTTCCTCAACTTTCGTGGCTCATGTAGGCCCTACTGAAAGACGACATCGCTCGTCACGGTACAGCTCGATGGGTTTAGAAGTGTTCAAACGTCTATTGGTGTTTTCATTATCATCATAACTAACAGATGGATATTGACTTAAAAGGAAACTAATTTTGTATAAGTGTATCGTGGGATTCTAGTCCCACCTTCACTGTGGCTTCACACACCCTTTGCATTTACTTTCGCAACCCTTGATACAGGTATCACACACAGATATTAGAAATTCACCATATTTTATTACACCATAGATTTACGACTTCATTACTCGAACATCAGTACATGTGAAATTTAATTAAAACGTACTGAAGATAATAAAAGCTTCCCGGTATATTATTCATAGTTCACTGATTGAGTTGTCAGGACGTTGGAAGAATCCACCTCTGTTTGATACTCATACTCATCGTAGTGATATCTTATCTGGTAAAACTGCATGTTTGGAAATGGCTGCTGAACGACGTCATTTTAATATTCAAAATTAGCTAAATTATCTATTATTGATCTGCGGCTTTACCAATTGTACAAAACTGACTACGTGTGCCGTGTGTTCTTTCAATCACAAATTAAGAACAAAAAACAATTCGAGCTGCTGACGTCTTCCGGAAAGTCATAAGAGCTTAAGAAATTTAGTGGCGTCCACATTGACAGGCGAACACTAAAACACTCTTTATTATCGTTATTAAATATGACAGGGCCGTCCACGAACTCCTCAACGCTATTTACTAACCGTCCACAACAATTTGATTTGATTTTCCTGCCCAGAGTCAGCTTGCTATTATTAAATTGTAATTGTCTTCTCATAATGTTTTCAATTAAATCAAACACTACTCAAGCTGTGGTTCTCGGAAAGAAAGTTTATATGTTATTAGGAAATATCTAACCCTATCCAATGAACAACTTCTTAAACAATTGATTCCTTCATATATTTAACGCCGAAGTCAGCCGCATTCCACAGTCCGCTTAATACACTTAAAGGGAAAGACAACTGTTTTTTGACCTAACCTTATTATTTTTATTGTATAATTTCAAAGACAAACATCTGTATTGTACTTGCATTTGAGTAAGAATAGCCATTACTTAGGTAATTTAACATTCGGGACTGACGTCATTGTTCCAAAACAATAACACATAACACATACGTTAAGCATGTTTTCAGCTGACGTGCGGTTTCAAAAATCCACTTTTTAGTACCAGGTTGTTTGTTGTTGTTTTTGTTTCGCTTGGGGACGGAACTCTCACTTTCGGCTGTATATGAAAGCATACACCAGTGCAGGCAATAGGGGACAGCCATGACTAGATGATATAACTACCGTGTTTTGCAACAATGACGTCAGTTCCGATTTTTGAATTGGGGTTTTCCCAGCCGAATGATTGCATGTGTGATTTACGCCAAGAGTAACAAATGAAATACCGTCCCATGTAACGGCGACGTTGAAAATCCCACGTTAACGTATACCATGCAGATGGAATGAAACTGAGAGAATAATAATATAAAAATAAATAGAATGGACGCAAGTTATTCGTTTTTTAACACTTCCACTAAGAGGACAAAAAAAGCTCAGAACACTCGAGTATTGTTTCTATTCTTCCTCATAATATTCTATTGCTATCCTGATGTTCAATATGACACCTATGGAAGCCATTAAGGGCATTGTGTATGTTATAATTGTCTTCATCACAACGCTCCTAAATCGTCTCAATATTGATTCTGCTCTTTGCTTTGTCATGGATGTGCTAAGCCTGGAAGCGATTCAACGTCCTTTCTTATTATTACCCATAAATAGCACAAAAATGTGAATCCGGTTAACCGGCGAAAATAAATGTACTGAAAAGATGCACTAGTAGATTAGAGATTTTAACTGTGTCTAAGTGGCTATATATTCGAAATTATCCACACAGTCAGCTAATTTGAAAAAAAAGTAAAACGCAAATCCATGAATAATATCTTCATCATTATTTTAGATTGCTCCCATATATCTAGCGAATCTGTGTTGCATTGTCCTTCGGTCTCCATTTCAGAGGTTTCTTTCATTAATGTGTTCACATAGGCGAATAGTGTGTCACGAGCATGGCATGGTAATTTCAATGCAAACGAATTGATATGAAGTTTGTTTGTCTGTTTTGTTAGAGATTAAACGCAGTGTAGACCCCAACTAGATATAACTGTCGACTAGCTTAGGACACCGGCAGTGGTATACTGTCATTTCACTTCATGTTTGTCTATTCAAAAGCAAACTAAATGACGACGGATTTATTGATTTGATTTATACGGCTGATATAACAGTATTTTTGTCAGTTTGAACAGATTCTAGTTCAGAAAATTACGCAGGTTAAAATCCATCCTGGAATTAAAACCACTGCTGTCGATACGCTGCCTTACTCGGAGGGTCGTGGGTTCGATTCCCGGACGGGTAAACCTGCATAATGTCCTGAACTAGAATCTGTTTAAAATAAGAAAGTGTTATTTCAAAATAACGAAAATACTGTTAATTTTCACTCTCTAAAAGACACACATATGAATCACTGCTTATATGATTGGATTTCAGGAGATTAAAACTGATGCCTGAGATGCAGGTTATGATATCAATATAATAACAGGACTACCCGTACCCTTTAATCTAGAGGTGTAGGCATTGCTATAAAACAGAGCATAGAGACTCGTTGTGCTATAGAGAATTTGGACATCGATGTAATATCATGGGCTAGAGCTAATAGTATATTATTTTACACGGAGCAGGATGTGTACATTTGGGTTGGTTTTATCCATGGGAAAGGTTCCATGTATCATAAGAAACAGTTTGATATCATTGAAAATAACAAAGTTTAAAATAATAGTTTATCTGATTACATAATTGTTACCGGTGACTCTAATGGTCGAACAGGTATAGACGTCGGCATTTGTGAAATTGACCTTTTTTTCACTCATCTAAATTTTGACGCAGATTGTGTTAGGGATATAAAGTTAATTTAGCTAGATATAGAAGTAATACAGTAAAATACAAATGGAAATCATTTTGTGGATCTGTGCTAGAAGTTGGGTTAAGTGATATACATCAGCATAGACGGTGTGTCGATATGGCATTGGATGTGCAACTACTACAGAAAATACGACTAATGATTACGTCATAAGCTCATTGAAGGTGGCTCAGATGGTAAAGAACTTTGACAGTTTAAAGTTTGCTCCCCTTTGGTCAGACATAAATTGCCCGATTAAGTTAGTGTTAAAAACCAAAGTTGGCAATCCTTTACAACAAAACATTATACAAGGAAATCATTTGTATAAAACTTTGACAATCTTAAAACAAATAATTTCTTGTGTAGTATAGATGAAAACGAAATTGAACGGCTAACTGGGTTATTGAATAAACTATCATTTAATGAAAACAAATATGTAGCAGTTAATCGAATTGCAAATAACATATCTTTTATATTTAATAATTCTGCCGAAACCCCTTTGAGTCATTCACTAAAAAAAAAACAAATATCCGAAAAGGCGCATAATTAAGCCGTGGTTCGGAAAAGAATGTTGGAAAAACGCAAATAATATTATCGAGTCAAACGATAATACAAATTTAATAAAACCATGGAAACTAAACATCATTTACAAATGTGAAGTAAAAACTATAAAACGACAATGGAAAACAAATTAAACCAATATAATGTTCAACTGCAATCATACTTAAGAGGCATCAATACATCTAGTCCAAGATAGTTTTAGTAAATATGTAATAGGTATCGACCTAAAGATTTTGGTAATATTGAAAGGAATGGGTATTATTTCAGAAATGTAAATGAATATGACGAAAATGTCGACGGCCGTGTCAAAATTAATATTGATTTGATTGGGGTTTAACGTCGTACTCAATGGCATATCACTTACACGACGACTGATTGTCCAATTCACACTGCGCCTTGCCTTATTACGGAGGAAAACCGTGAGGAAACCTCGTAAAAACTGACAGATTGTCGGAGCCACAACGTGTGACTCTCTCACATACCTGATGGTCGACAGGCGGACTCGATCCGATGAACGGGTGTGCGGGCTTTATGGAAAGTATGCTAATGAATTCTTGGATTATCCTACACGTAAAGACGAAATAATCAATTCCATATCTTTTTTAAAGCTGTTAAAATCTTCTGGTGTTGACAATGTTTAAAATGAAGAGACCCTTCATCGTTTGCACTAAAGATATTTGGATATCCCGTTATGCTGAACATTTCTATGTTATTTTCGACAGTGATATAATGCCAGAACTATGGTTGAAAGGCATTTTCTGTCCAATGTACGAAAGGAAATGTTCCATTTCCAGCCCTGAATACTATCGGCGAACTACATTATTGAGTAGTTTGGATAAATTGTTTAGATGTTTCGTCGATGTTTAAAATACAACAGGTGAAACACAAACAGGGTTTCGTCCAGGTTATTCCAGGTTATTCGACGAGTGATAATATATTTGTCCTAAATAGTTTACAGGATACTCTTAAACAAGACAAAACGAAGCTATTCTGTGCATTATTGATTTTCGCAAGCATTGGACAATGTATGCAGGGTGGGGTTATAGATCAATTACTGTCATATATAATTATTAAAAAATGCTTTAAACTTTTATACAACATGTGTCCCTTGATAAAATCACGAGTACGATAAACAAGTAAAAAAGCTGATATCTTTGTATGTGAGAAAAAGATACGATAAGGGGAGAATTTGTCTCCTTCTTGTTATCTTTATATTTAAGCGGTTTAGATACTCCGGGCTAAACAATGTCAGGGGATCGAACTCGAGGGTGGCAATGGCTATTTAAATATTCTTACTTTATGCAGATGATACGTTTGTTATAAGTCAAAGTCTCAGGCAGCCTCAACATAGGTTGGCTGTATTGTCTGAATATTGCTTAATGTCAGTATATGCAAAACAAAAGTTGTTTATTTTCGGCGGTGAGCTAGATGTAAGATCTTCAGAATCTGTCAAGTTAAATCAAAACGACATGGATAGTGGACATATACAAATATTTATGTAGGATTTTAGAAATGGACTATTTTTTAGCAATTGTGAACAAAAAACAAACAACAACAACCAGGGAGCAAAAGCAATTAAAAAAGCATCGAACGTCGAGCAAACATGAAGTTCTCTGTGTTCGGAATTACACTACTTGTGTATTATACTTGAGTTATCAGTGGAGCATCAGCGTTTCTAAATTACCTCCTTGTTGTATCATAATAAATATTCCATAGTGTAGTAGAACTAATTGTCACATCTAGAGCAGGAATATGGGACTTTCACAATACTGATGCCATTGATTCTATTTAAATTAAATTCCTAAAATATGTTTGAAATATTTCCCGATCTAAACCCATGTTAAACGGTTCACGCAGAAACAGGGCAGTTCCCTATAAATATCGTAGTCCAAAAGCAGATAATAAGCGGAGGGTGTGATATTATTTCATCAAATCATAATGCCAAAGACATGCGCTCTTATAAACGGAAGTAAACATGTTCATTTACGAGTATTATGAATTGGATAACAGGCTGGAAGACCTGTTTTATGTTTTTATATCCAATTCAATTTTTTTGAATTTCTGATTTTCTTGCTTACCACACTTTTTTTTATTATCTTTCTCGATATTATACGAAGACAGAAAACCAGTTCTTTTGTCAACAACGTATTTTATTTACTATCAACAGGTCAGGCGACCGTGGGATATTTTTTAGATAAACCGCACACTAACTGAGATCTGATGTCAAATTGATAATTTAGGCGTTTTTCAGAAAATAAACGTGTATTTAATTGCACTAAGATATGTGCAGTCTATTTAGTATGTTTGGATCATTGGTCCGCCATATTGGAAAGTAGGCCTACTAATTCCCACAGTTGATAAAGCTATCTTTTTTATGGGTCGTTTACGAGCCATTATAAGGCTGTCTAAATTGTCAAATTTGTTTACTCATTTTTAGCTAAATGCGCCGAACTACATCAAAACAAAATCTGTCTGAAAGTCTATTAATTGTTGGGGCTTTGTAGCTGTATTGTATACCAATAAGTCTGAACAAGAGTATCGTATCTAAACGGTAAAATGTCTAAATTCAGGCTGATTTAGCATTTGAGATGCAAAATATTAATACGCATAGTGAGTCGTGAGAGGGTTATTATCGCTTGTCGATTTTGTTTGGACCAGCCCTTTGTTGAGGCCAACCCAGAAATCGTGTTAAAGCTGGGATATAGTAATGAATAATTTTTGTGTCTTTTAGACACGAAATTGTGTCTTTTAGACACGAAAATACTGGGATATGGTATACTATATCCCAGGTTAAAGACACTCTCATAGAGAGCCTCAGCTGATGCTATAATTATATAGGTCATCATTTGCTGACCTCTTGGCCTCGGTTGCTTATAGTATTGAGGAGAGAGGACGTGTATAAACCAATAGCTAACATTTATAAACGCTAACATTTTGTCGCTGTATATATATAGGAACTGGCGGTTTATAGGCATGTGTTCGTTGATTAGACCACTGGCTTTTTCAGACAAGTTTCCTAAAGGGAAAAGTAGTCACTTAATTTCAATGGCTGGAACCAAACACCAACTTTAAAAGACAAACGGAATCGAAAGGCGGCGATGGTTTAAGAAAACGGAAGGATTATATAAAGCAAAATGAAGGAGACCGAAAGCTTTGTGCCCCGTCATTTGTGTCCCATGTTTACTGTAATTCTGTGTTAAAAATCATGGTTTGATAGGTAAATTCTGCATAGGACGGTTATTGAAAACTGAGAACTCCTCGAGGAACCAAAGAATTCTACATGTAGTATGATCGTGAAGAATAATTTCGGTACAGACAATTACAGCGTCCACCGCGATATTTTATAAAATTTACATTTCCTAAACTCTGTCTTCAAGTCAGTGGTATATACAAACATTTTCTATTATCAATTCATATTTCTAACCTCTGTTTCTGTTCTTATTTCTGTCTGTCTGACTTTTATCACAAGTTTATATTTCATTTGAAACCAAAT
>JAVFBX010205346.1:0-12308 GCA_034783855.1 Mopalia kennerleyi | reverse complement strand
AACAATAATTTACATTAGTGCAACAAAGATGTGAAGCGTTTCCATAATGTTGGAAAGTTAATTTTCCTCCAGTGCTAAAAGTAAAGACAGTATTGCTACTCTTCAAACAAACTGACTTTAGCAGGAGGGCCAGTGAATGGAGACTTCGGTAATGTAATGAGGACAGCTGTAGTCATGGAGCTTTAAAATGTATACGAACAAACAAAAAAGTATGCAAGAGATTACCCGTGCTGACAATAAATAAAGTTCTTTCTTTCACTCGATCGCAGAGTGTGTGGGACTTTATCGTGCACTCAGTATGCCGTGTCAAACATTTGGATAAGGGCAACAAATAATTTGTTTGATGAAGGTTTGACGTCGTACTTTATGCAGAACTGTCTACTCGGTGTATTCTGGAGTATTTTATACACGGAGCCACATCGAAAAAAGATAACGAATCCATGTTGACCCAACGATTCGTTTTATTCGGCAAAACCAACAGGTAGTTATACAAAAGTGATATGAACCAAATTGTCCAATCAAAACCTAAATAGGATAGACAGGTTTTTAAAATATTCTCGTTTACTGACGAACTAAGGTTTCACAAATGTAGAAGTCCAATATTGTTAAACAGGTTGTCATCAAGCTCTGTATGAGACTTCGGCGTAAATTCACTATAACCACGATTTAATAACGGAGTTCGTTTGATTCGGTGTTTCCCCCCAGGCAAATGATAGAGAAGTGTTCAAGTCCGCGACTGTTGGTTTATTCAACACAGCCTACGTCCTCCGAAATTGGTTTGTCCTCTTTAATGAGCATGTTTCGTGCAAGGAGCTTTAAAAATGGAACGTCTAGCCGAGGTCAATGTCCAGCTGAGTGTATCGTTGTTTATTCAAATTGCTGAGATTGGGAAAACATCCAAAGCACTTTGCTATTTCGTGAGTCAATTTGGTTTTGTGTGATAAAATTGGTCGTACCTAATGGTTAGTACAGGCTATTTT
Source organism: Mopalia kennerleyi (assembly GCA_034783855.1). Taxonomy (NCBI): domain Eukaryota; kingdom Metazoa; phylum Mollusca; class Polyplacophora; order Chitonida; family Mopaliidae; genus Mopalia; species Mopalia kennerleyi. The sequence continues at coordinate 11,328 of JAVFBX010205346.1, read as the reverse complement.
CGACAGGTAAGAGTTTTAAAAAATGGTTATTGTTGCCGAGAATGTACTTAAACACTTAAAGTAGCTTTATATCAGGATTAATCTGTCGTCATTTGCGTATCCTTAATGAAAAAAACCCCAAAGTTTTCACTAATTTCTTTTTTGCTTAATTCGATAACTCGAATGAGAATTGGCAGTACTGATTGTGTCACTTTTATAAATGCTTCGCCGCAAATGGAATCTCAGTAAGCTTTGTCTTTACCACCCTCTTAATTTAGGTTTCTTTGCGGTGCTTTTTTATAAACCTAACATTACTTCATGTTAAATCTGTACGGAGTCAGAATTATATCAATATCTGTCCGGCACCCATAACTACACATTATAAGCCCAATAATCATCGACATGTCTTTTACCTGGATATATCTAATAACCAGCTTTCCACATAAACGTTTAGATATATCTTATATTCAACCTTCCACAGCAACGTCTTAATATATTTACATTCGGTCTGACACAGAAACGTCTGGATATATCTAATATCCAGTCTCCCACAGAAACGTCTGGATATATCTAATATCCAGTCTCCCACAGAAACGTCTGGATATATCTTATATTCAACCTTCCGCAGAAATCAGCCAAAATCCACCGATCGGAAGTCCGTCAAATGGTTTTTGTTATTTAACAATTACTTAAATTATTGTCGATCCGGAAATATCAATACGCATGAAGATAAGAAAAAGCTAATGTATTATTCTGATGGTAAACTCAATAACAATGATATAAGATGGATTACAGTCTACAAATCTATAACCGGATAAGTATACAGAAATTGGCTGTATGTATTTACAAAGCACATGCTTTGAAGACTATACAAATTTGACGAATATATGTGACTGAGATAGATGCAATGTGATTAAATCAACGCGGAGACATTTTTGAAGGAATAAACGATTTGATTCGTTAAAATGTTACACACACTAAATGCCAAAAATGTTATCAAAATGTTTCCATCGTTTCATGGATAGAACAGGATATCTGCCTTTTCTCCATTTGAGTCTTCTTCATTTGCTATATAAGTAATACATGTGGTTTGTAGGTTTATGATCCCACCTGGTATCCGAATTAAGACACGATCATCAAGTCAAATACAGTTTACCTTACTTCTGTCTGGCGGAATGTGATAAAGACAGTCCGGTCAATATACTTTCTCTGAAATTGCTACAAATGACTGATTATAAGTATATCTTAATATCTTCTGGGCTGAACTGGTGAACAGTGAATCATCTGTGTTAGAAGTTTCTTGGAAAAGCACATGCCCATGCTTTCTCAAACGATTGGAAACGGCCTTTGATCGAGACAACATCCTTCTTAATGTTTGCTCAAATTCAACGAAGAATAAAAAAAGTGATTAAGTTCAGATTGACTTGATGTCGGTTAAATTGGCTAACAAATCATCTCAAAATCAAAGAAAAGGACGTTGTTTAGTTTACTTTGATATAAACTAGAGCCAATAAAGGTGAACGGGAAAACGAGGTTATCCAACATATTAGATCGAAGAGGCAGAACTGACAAGAGATTTAACAGCCAGATCAGAAATAATAATGTTGATATTTAAATATGCTTCATGGAAGTTCCGTTTGGTTGATAAATGCTGTTTCGAAATGTCAAAATTATATTGAATTATGCAGTATATTGTTTTGAGATCGGTCAAATTAATGTAGGACAATTTTCTGCGAGCTTCCATCCGCTGCTGTGCCTGCACGTGTTCAGCGTATACACTCTTAGAAAAAATGTGGCTCTAACGGAGCTCTTTAAGGTTCTTCAATTATGGCTTTGGTGGAACGCTTCATGGTTCTGTATGAAATCCCTATATTTTATATCAAAGAACCGTTTTTGTCCACTGGACTTTGTTTCTTGCTTGAATAAACAGTGGGAAACCGAGGGGAAACAATCGTAAAAACCATTCTCGCGATTGCCGCTGCCACATCGTGTGACCCACTCATATACCTGATGGTCGACATATAGACCCGTGAACGATATACCGAAGAAATAAGAATTATTTGTAAAACAACGTTTCACACACTTGATGACCCCAAAGGTGTTATCAAAATGCTTTCAACGTTTCATGATTAGAACAAAGATAGCCCCACTTTCTCCATTTGGGGATAATTCATTTAAATGATTAGTAATGCATGTGGTTTGTCGTTATATGATCCTAGTGATGTCTTAACTGAGACGTGACCATCGACTCATATGCAGTTTAAATAACTTCTGTCTGACAGAGTGTGTTAAACAGTCCGGTCCATATACTTTTTTCGGAAATTGCTACAAAGGACTTTGGTCATAAGTATATATAAATATCTTCTTGCTTGAAGTGGTCAACATTGAATTAACCGAGTTAAAAGGTTCTAGGAAAAGCAGTGCCTACGTCTATACTTGAAACAACATCCTTCTTAATGTTTTCCTAAATTCAACAAAGAATATTAAAAAATCAATGTACGTAAAGAGAGGAAGTTCATACTAACTTGACGTTAGTTCAAGTTTGTAACAAATCATGTCAAGATCAAGGGAAAGATAAGTTGTTTACTTTACTTTGATATAAACTAGAACTAATAAAGTTGATCGGGAAACCGCAGTTATATTAGATTGAAGTAACAGTACTGGGCAGAGATTTAATAGCCAGGCAAAAAATAATTGTTGCTCTTGTGTCAGTTTTTCTCTTGTGCCAATGTTTGCTCTTGTACAAGTGTTGCTCTTGTGTCGGTGTTTCTCTTGTGTCAGTGTCACTGTTGTGTCAGTGTTTATCTTGTGTTAGGGTTGTTATTGTGTCAGTGTTGCCCTTGTCTCGGTGTTTCTATTGTGTCGGTGTCTCTTGTGTCAGCGTTTCTGTTGTGTCAGTGTTGTTTTGTGCCAGTGTTTAGCTTGTGTCAGTGTTGCCCTTGTCTCAGTGTTTCTCTTGTGTCAGTGTTGCTCTTGTGTTGGTGTTTCTTTTGTGTCAGTGTTGCTCTTGTGCCAGTGTTGCTCTTGTCGCAGTGTTTCTATTGTGTCGGTGTCTCTAGTGTCAGCGTTTCTCTTGTGTCAGTGTTTGCTCTTGTGTCAGTGTTGCTCTTGTGTCAGTGTTGCCCTTGTGTCAGTGTTGCTCTCGCCAAGTTTGTTTAACCAGTTCCACTGTACATCAGGTTTCGGTGAAAATATTAATAAATAAATATAAATAATAAATAAGTAGAATAGGTGCCAGACTGGAGGAATTCGGGGTAGATTTTCTGATTATTAACAAACACCGTGACCACGTTACTACCTACCGTACTGTTCCGTAAATACCAACACAGCCTTAAAACTGTTTCATGTTCAAAAACCCGTGTCGTGAATTCGACGGTTGATTTTTAATTAATATTTGTTCCTAACCAAAGGCCTTGGACTGAGGTAACCTGCTTCACAATATATCCACCTATACAAACTAATCTCAATATAAGCATGACGCACCGTGTGGTTTTCCGGCTCTATAAAGGTGATTAGTGGAGGCCCGGCCAGACATAGCCTTTGGATGACGAGTTAAACACACCATTTGGGATAGATAAATAACATGTTATGTTCGGAGGTTAATTAAGACTCAGACACGGGGTAAGAAGCCAGGAAGACGTGGAGATGGCCAATATTGGCCTCCGTATCACACCCGCCTGATTGTGTATTCCGCAACTAGTTGCGAATCGATTTCGTGTCATTTCCTACCAGAGTTTGTCTGAAAAATATCTCAAGAACGACGACTTGGAGATATGTATAAAATAAAGGACAGCAAACTTCTTGGTTTGCTGTTTATACCATATTGATTTATACTGAAACAATATTGAAGACTTTATTTTAACTGTCCAGCTTTTGACTAGCCTACAGACTTCATCAATCCCAGGGTAAACCAATCATCTCTGTCATGTCGGGAAAAACATAAGAGACACCCTATCATATCATTTCATAGACCGTTTACAGTTTTTATTATTAAACAACATGTGGATGTAAATTAATGTTCCAAAGGAGGGTGACGACTGTAGTGGAGACTGTAGATATATCATACCCGTTTGACGATTCAAAGGTTTTTTTGATTAGATAATCAACATTTAAAGTAATGTTCCAAAGCGTGACGAAGATTCAGCCCGTAGATATATCACCCCTGTTTGACTCCTCGATTTGGCGGAATTTTGAAGCAGGTATTTACCGTACATATATATGTCCAAACGACCAAACGAAGACTGGAGGCGAAATGAAGAATGTTGGACTTTTTCAGCACGTGCGCATGGTATACCATATTAATTTAGTTTTATGGTGTTGTCATGGACATTTCCTAACAATCGAGTTCATCAGAGGAAAGTTTGCGGGTTACTACATGACGTCTCTGAGTGTTTTCTCTCATACAAATTAACCATACTCCAAAGTTGTAATTGAAGTGAAATGCTCATGAGTACGACATCAATCAATTCAATATAATAGACTTGACTTGGTGGTTGACGGAGACTCGTCACAAGTAACAACGATGTATCTTTAAGATATTTCTATGATGTGGACTTAAAACATTTGTCTGTTTAAGCATTAGTTGCGTCTGTTGATCTATATTAATGTTATTGCTGGGATTATAGGCTCGATAGAAATCGGAGATGCGATGAAAACAATATTTAACTTATGTTTTAATGTATGTTTTAAACAACATGCCTAGATTATGTCTGAGAAGGTCATTATAAATATCCAGTATTTGAAATTAAATTTGATTATTAATGCCCAGCATTTTAAAATTTTTTTAAACGCTTAACGCCTAGAATCCAACCTAAAATTTTCTAATTAATGTCTAGCTGTGATAATAAACTTTACTAAAACTGCCCTGAAAAATCCTGTGCTGAACTTTAAATAATGTACTAAAAACGTGACTGTACATGTATGTGCTATCATAAGACAATTATTCCTACTATAAATACCAACGAGTTGATCATAGTTTTGACTATAAATGGCCAAAAGTTTACTAAACTGGCCATGTGTCTTTTATTTGGAGAGAGTGTAACAGTTATTGCAAATTGATCGGGTACTTCATCGGGTTAATTGAGACCAAGAAAACCAAAATACCGCTCAATATATAAATAAAGGAAAACTAGTTTGGATTGATTTTATGCCACTTGAAGTAAGCTCCATTGAGGAGAGTTCGTCAGACATGAAGCGGAAGACGTCACCTTAAGTTAGTTACAGCAGATTTCATCTAGTCCTGTTTTTACTAGGCATTGACCCAAGCCAGAAATAATAATTTTGAACACAGCCTGCCATATATATATATTAGATCAGAGTAATTAAACGAGGAGTTATGTTTTCGCTACAGAAAAAGCAACATAACGGCTCTAACTTACTGTCAAATATTAAATAGGTGAGATTGGAATCAATACAAGCCATTTTTTATGGTAGGTTTTTTTCAACGAAGAACGAAGATTTGGCGAACGGTTTCTTCAGGCCGTTCACCAGTCTTCTTATCGTAGCCACCTGATTATTGAACAGGTATGATGGAGAAGAGCACCACTTTAAAACAATACACTATGTATCCGCAACAAAGACACATGTATCCAGCTATTAAACATCCGTCCTCGGGAGCCTACGGTCATTCCCTTGTAAGAAAGGAAATATAGGAAACGAGCTTTCGCTGAGACGGGGCCTCCGTGGCGGAGTGGTCTTTAGCGTACGCTCTAAAGAGTGTATGCTTCTGGCCCTTATATCCCCTCACCTCTGGGGTCGCGGGTTCGATTCCGCGACAGGTATGTGGGCTGGTATGCCAGCAAACAGCGGAAGGTCGTGGGTTTTCTTGGAAAATTTGTGAACTGTGACATTAACCAGCGCGCTTGCACAATTGTGTCATTGTGCGATTTACTGTGAAAGGTCGTTTCCTATCTTTCCTTTCACACAAGGTAATGAGGAAGCCGGCAACTGTGGGCCCGGAACGGATGTGTTGTGTTGTGATCCGCAACAATTCAACTTCATATTTGAGGGTGCAGCATTTTAACGCTACACATCCTATGTAATCGTTCTGTTTCTTTTCTATATTATTATTATTCTTCTAAAACAAAATGTGTTACCGATCGAGTTACAGTCCAAATTAGCTGAGCTAAAAAGTTGAAATGATATACTACGCTGATTGTTCTTTGTTTGAAAAAGGGATTCCCCAGCATTCCTATTGCTGGAAAAAGAGATGTACCAGACTGAACAATTCGCTTTGGCTGAGAGGATTTTTTTTATTTATTTGTATGGAATTTAACGCCATACGTAAGGTTATTTAACTCGTCACAAGGGGTGAAGGAAACCACCCCTGACATCACTGGCAACAAACACAGACATCGCGGGACACATACAGGACACTCAAAGGACAATGTACGATATACGAATGGCTGCACACTGTCGCGGATTATACCATATGTGTGAACTGTCAAAGGTAGGCCTACTATAAACAGTCGACTCGTAGGTCTTGTGACGTAGGCACTTATTTTGAAAAGAAAGATATTTGATTGGTCAATATTTGTGGAGCGCTTCTGTTTAAAGATTAAAGTAGCAAGACACGGCTGAGTGAATGAATTTCACTGCACTTTAAGCATCACCCTATGTTTCAGAACCAATTATAAAATGGATATAGCTCGATTAGAAAATTACAGAGCATAATTTAACACAAGAAATGATGCCCGCTTAACCTAATTTGGTCCTCCTGATTTTGTTTTAGCTTAGCGCCATGTTGAAGGTGTATAGCTTAGAGTATTCAGAACGCTCGATGTTAAATATATAGTGACTGATTACTGTTAAACGCTATAATCGACTGGTTTTTGGCGCCAAGTTCATGGGTAGATAGTCAGTACAATGAACATAGATTATTGTTTAGGGCAATGGAGAGGGGTTTTGTTCTGATATTATATATACCACTCCTGCTCAACTGTATATGGTGACTGACTGGTAATAAGCACTATGTTAATAAAATTCTATATCCTATATTATGAGTTCCGTTGGTTAATGTTTACGACCACATTCGATGGTTATATTCACTTATTTGAAAGTTTTTTAATATGACGTAATTTTGTAAAATGGATATAACACTACAATATATTAGTTTTTTTTCTACCTTTGGTTCCTAATGTCTTAATATGGTCAGTAATCATTTCGTGTTCTCAGCTTCCTTTCAGTTAAGCTAAGCAGTCATAACAGCTTTAATTATTTCCGTTTTGCTGAGACATGTTCTGCGCAAATATGACGTGCTCTTAATTAAAAAAAACTTGTACGAATCCAGGACCTATATTTGCGTTTTGTATCTTCCTAATTGTTTCTTTGTTGCCTGAATATATTATCATGCTTGTATGGGTCTTTCATCCTATTGTTACAGTGTGTTAAACCGTATACCCTCTCAGAAAGTTTAAATAGAACCCACTCTCTACAGTATACTGTCCATAAAACATCTTAAATAAATTTCCTTGTGTTTCTGAGTGCGTTATATGACATTTGTCTTTTCTAATCTAAGCCAGGCTTCTTGAAATTGGCCGTTAAAGGTTTTAGTATTAACCTCTTTGAGACAGGCCCATGACCAAACATGGCCTGTCTATTAGTCTGGTTTGTAAGATAGACGCGCGGATTATTAATAATATCAACCAAACGATTGCCTAATATCTGCTGCTCTATATACGTCACATTCATTGAACCTGACAATGAGACGTTTAAGGCTAACTAGGTAGAGTTACCAAATCAGACAGAGAATCAAATAGAATATTTGAAACTCCGAATCTTGAGGTCATTTTTTGTTAATCTATATTTCGGCTTCTCTATGTAGCCAATATCAGTTATATGTCCAACAGTAGAACGAAACAAACTTATATACATTTCAGTTGTGTAGGAAATATCTGTCTTGACTCGATAAAATACCTTGTGTATGTCCAAGAGGGGTAAATATACATGCACCATTTGGGGCGGCCTATTCACAAATAATGTTCTACATGTTAACTGAGACCCCTGTATCGAATCATTGCAAGGATTCGCCGCGGCATATCTTGCCTCAACACGAAACACAAAGGTTAAAATGGGCATCATGGCTACTGGGAATACGTTCTCTTACGTGACTTTTCGACGCTTTATGCGTATAGTTGGAGCAAAAAAGTAATTTGAGCGACGGCTTATTGAGATATATTTAATATCAACTGTTATGTTATGAAAAAATATATGTATTTTGGTTAAAAGGAATTTAAAAAAAAAAAAACGTTTCTCATATAGTGCGATCAACTCAAGAATTACTTAGTATGGCAAAAGAAGACGAGGAGATGGTTAAGGATTTGTATGGTTGGATTTGTACGACGGGTTACCAGCCCAATGCGCCATGCGAGTCATCCTAGAATCGCTATAGCTACAAACAACTGCATATAGTTGTTAAATCTCATTTGTAATTTCCATTTGTATGTCTATAGTAAAAAGAAATACGCCGAAATCAAGTGAAAATACTATTTTGGACAAGACTTCGACGTCATTTTATTTTATTTCAAAAATACTAAACCAGAGTTACCATATATAACCGTTAAAACGACGATAAAACAACATGACTATACAAAATTGACTCAATTCACAAATAATGTTCTACATGTTAATTGAGATCCCTGCATCGAATCATTGCGAGGATTTGCCGCGGCATATCTTGCCTCCACACGAAACACAAAGGTTAAAATGGGCATCATGGCTACTGGGAATACGTTCTCTAACGTGATGTTTCTACGCTTTATGCGTATAGTTGGAGCAAAACAACAGGACTATATAAAATTGACACAATAGTATAGATTCCGTTTATAGTAGGATTCCTTTTCATCTGGTGTATGGGTAGCGGCTATCATCCGGACAAACCAAACGGCGCCAATTGATAGACAGTATCAGATGTGAATGTAACAAATCACTACTGGGAGCAAACTTAGATCTCTTTTCATCCCAATGGAGAAATCGTGTATAAAGCATTAAATATTTCATTTTATTTCAATTGATTGGTTCAATTAAGTATGTCAAAAGACGAAAAAACATGGGCTTGCATATTGATGAATATTGTAAATTTTATTACATTTCCACCTTTACATATTCACAGGTTAAAAAGAAAATATGTTTAACGGAATACAAAACTTGAAGAGTAATAGTGTTCGTTATTTTAGAAAGTTTCAAATTTTCTGAGTGTTATTGGATTTAAATGTGTCATCCACTAGTGCAATCATTGGTTATGGTTTCTAAGATATGAAACTTTCTTGATAAACATTGATCCAGAAAAGGTTTATTTGGGATGGTTGATTTATCACAATCACTTCCAGACATCTGAGACAACGTTTAACATGATGCTGTTATCGTTAATTCAAACCACACAAGGATATTAAGCGAGTGGCCACTAGAAGGTCAAGGATTGCCGATATAAACATAAAGAAATGTAATGTATCACTATGAAAAGAAATATCATCTGTAGAAATTATGACAGTATGCTTACATTTGAGATAGTATATGTTTTTTGACACTGTACAATCAGATTTTAAAAATAGAATCCTCTACATTGACGACTAATCCCTTCTTGGTGAGGATATTCTGTGTAGCGTTATATGGCAGATCGTCAGCATTCGAATACCAACTGGATGTACCTAAAACTAGTTTTATTTATCGTGTCTGGCGTTACAATACCATTTCAGTAACACCCCAAAATGTCATCTCATCTTTAAATGACATTGATGGAACCAGTCTGGGTTTACAGTGTAATTATATTGACTTCCAGACAGAGCCTACCGGGCTGCACTTGAAAGGTGTTTTAGTCTAAGATATACCATTTGATCTGGAGACTTCTCCCTTGGTATTCGTCAGGTTAATTGGGACTTCGGTATAACATTATGTTTAGGGGCATGGAACGAAGCTGCGGATTGACCATTATCGGCTACCGTAGGAAACACACACAGCTGTCTGTGACACGGGATTCATCGTGGACCAACCTTAATGAGAAACTGCTAAGTAATCTAAAAAAGGAATATTGAAGACGTGTCCAAAGTCTTACTTCAACGACAGGGTTTAAACAATTTATTTAGATCAAACAGTATAGTTATTGTAACAGTGCCACTTCTATTGGACGTTTGAAGCCGCTCGTTATATATTCTTCTAAAGAACCATTGGCACATTATGTATTTGTTTTAAAAACTGGATATATAGTCTATGCTTGCTAAAAACAGGCGTATACACTATACAGATTAGGGGAAGGGATTTTGTATAAATATCTGTTTAAAACACGAAACTCCTTTTATGAAACACGGGAGGTGAGTCGTTCAAGATCGTTATTAACTGATCAAGGGCAAAACGGGTTTGTGAGCAGAAAGCTCAAAACGGTTTTATTTACTGACAGAAAACAAAATGGACATGTTAACTACCAGAGGATGAAGTGGTTTTATTTACTGACAGAAAACAAAGTAAACATGTTAACTGACAGAGGACAAAACGGATATATTAACTGACAGAAAACAAAAGGAGCTCTAGAGGACAAAACGGGTATATTAACTGACAGAAAGCCACATGGATTTGTTAACTGGCAGAGGGCAAAACGGGCTTTTTAACTGAATGGCCGAGAATAATACGGGTTTGTAGACTGACAGTGGATAAAGTGGGTGTATTAACTGATAGAGGATAAAACGGGTTCATTATGTGGCTGAAAACAAAACGGGGTAGTTAATTGGCAGAAGACAAAAGGGGTTGATGCCAGATGACAAGAAGGGGAAAATCGAAGAACGTCTTTTTCAGGAAACTACACAGTTATTTTTAAATAATCCTTGTGCACAGCGACTTTAAACAAATACCAAATTAGATAAACCACCCAGAGGCCGTTCCAGCTATACTTGGCTGTGGTATAAATATAAATCTCTGACGTAGTTTGTGATCAAATACACCAACTGAAGCTGTTCATTTGGAGTAACCTAACAAATCACAGGTGGCTATTTCGAGAACACAATGGTATTAACTTTGTTTCTCACCACTTTAATACATGACGAAAACAATCCAGAAATATAGTTTTAATTCCAAAATGAGATATTTTAATATATTTTTAGAAACACAAAAATCAACAAATAAATGGCTTTGTAAAACCACCTGCACCATTATCCCATGCATCGTTTACTATTAGTATATACTATTGGTGTTCTTTGAACAGTCCTCATGTCATGTAGAACACCTATATTGCACACAATGTAACATTCTCCTCCATGTCTTGTTAGAGATATATGTAATGTGAAATACACACTGCGCAATATCCGTTTGTGGAAAGGGTAAAAACTCAATTCCAGCCAACAACAAAAACATTCAAAGCAATTA
>JAVFBX010205335.1:0-12308 GCA_034783855.1 Mopalia kennerleyi | reverse complement strand
AACTTTGATAGCACTTAAAATCGTAGCAATCTGAATTTATTGATAAAAGCTAATTTTGGGCGCTAGTGCCTCTTTAATTAGTGCATGTACACTAGATAAACAGAGGAAACTTTTAGATCTGTTATTTTTACAATATATCTTAAATGAGAGCTTTGATTCTCCCTACGTTTTATCACAATTCCATTTTATGTACCTGCTGGTATTTAAGGACAAAAATTCCATTTTATTCACAAAAATGAGGGACAAATTTAGGGGGAATTTTCCTTTTCACCTCGGACTCTTAACCTCTGTAACAAAATTAAGCCTGATTTTACTCTCTCCAAAGCCTTTTTTTAACAGAAGGATAATCTTTGTTCATTTTTATTGTATCTTACATCTTCTCACTTTTTCATTGAACAGCTGAAACGCTGGTTCTTAATAACACTGTTATTTTTGTTATTCTGATTTTTTATTTCCTATTTATTTGTTTATTTATTTTATTTTATTTATTAATATGTTTTAAATCATATTTTTTATTTAATGCTGTACATGTTTGTATAGAATTACATATGTACATCTGAACTTTGTTGTATATAGTGTTTATGGGTCTTTTGAAGTTTTATATGAATAAATAACTAAACATAAATTTGTATAACGATTCAATCTAAAGGCTTTTAGTAGGGGATATACAGACCACAAAATTGCACTTAATTCTAGTGTTTCACTCAGTCGAGTAAAACTTCTTCAAGAAAAGAAAAGAAAAGTAGTCCATCGACAAAAACGTCAGTTGTGTATTATTACACACAGCGCTAATCTCATATTAAATAGTCCTATATAAGAGCTAAAATCTCCACAGAATACATACTGTTTCTTTGTTGGATTGGGGTTTGACATCGTACTCAAGGGTACTTCACTTATATGACGACGTGCCAGCCCAAAGGGTGAAGGTAATCACCCTCGACACCATAGGTAACAAGCAAAGACATCACGGGACAAATACAGGACAACAACAGCATGCAATACAGATACCACAAACAGATCAGCTTCCTGTTTCCTTTTAGCTCTGAGAGCACCAGGGAAATATGAAGCTCCCTCCAACATAAATGAGTTGATCTCTATTTTAGAATGTAGCTAACTATTTAATATATATAATCTTATCTGAATGACTGATACTATGTCCAGTTACAGCATCCAATTTTATAACAACATGCGCGGAAACACTCAGTATGTGTCATTATTAATAAATTAATGCGAAATAAATTATGTTAAAATAGCTGTCTATCACCATACGACGATTGCAACCATTGTGACAATCTAACACTACACACAATATGAAGCCTCTTTTTAAAATGTCATTCTACATGGCTATCAATAACGAAAAAGTCCAACGTTTGAGGTGAGGGATTGAAAGGAATCTATGAGTTAACAAAGCGAATCATTTTAGATCGAATCCTTTGCCGATTGTATATTTCCACTTAATTTGAATTAGATAACACAAAGTGATAGTCCGTGTTTGGTAACAAACGAGTGGTTAATCAATAATTCGCTATTTCAAGGAAACTTGACAGAGCGTTATAGATAGTGTGTTAACGAATAGCAGGCTTACGAGGGTTACAAAGGGACAGTTGGTAATAACCAGTTGTGCGGCTGTTATAGTTAATTGAGTATGTGTTCTACCTGACAGGTTTATCTTTATTTGCTCTTTTATTTATCACTCGTGGTTATCCTCTGTGCCAATAGAGCATATAAGATACATTTTTGGACGCCAGGTTTTTACCCATGGCAAACATACCCAAAGAGTTAATGACATACTGTTGGCAGTTTGCTGTCTTTCATTTGATGATTTGTTCAGGATGCCTTGAACAGTTTTGGATAACCAGTAACACGGAAATTGACGGACTCCCGTATAGGACTGTGGGTCTACACAAGGCATTATCGCTTGTAGATTGTACAAGAAGAGCCATTCAACACCCGGTTATAATATGGGCGTATAATGAAGACAGTCTAGTTACCCATAATTGTGCACTTCTGGACTCAGCTCTGTTATCTGGAAACCCCAGTAACATTTGGACAGCGGGAGAAAACTGGAAAGTGTACACTCGTCGAGGAGGTAAAGTAACTATGTTTATTGACTGGTTCTTAATAGTTAAACAGTTTAAAGCGAGGTTATATTTTTGTTATCACACATTTTATTATTAACTGAAAGATGTTTTTGTTATCAAACAAAAACATAACCTCCCCCCCCCCCTCATCCCAAGAATTATTCTCATTAGGGTTTCGGTGTTATGTGTGAATATAGAGTTGTCTGATTGATTGGCGTTTAACACTGCTTACAATGTTTTAGAGCATTTCGCTTTTAAGAGGCGGTGTACTCCAAAAAATAATTGCCATACTAACGCAATATCTCATTTATAACGAGGCCCGCGGCCGTACCTTAGTGATAGCGTGTACGCTTACTAATCCTTCTTTGATGTACCGTTCACCGGATCGAATCCTCTAGTCGACCATCAGGTATATGAGCGAGTCACACGTTGTAGCTCTGGCAATCGCGGGGGTGGTTTTTTTACGAGGTTTTTTCCCGGTTTACCACCGTAATAAGACAAGGTGCAGCTTGAAGTGGACAGTCACTCGTCATATAAGTGAAATACCCTTGAGTACGACGTTAAACCCCAATCAAACAAACAAACAATCATTATAACGATCAGTAAAGACATATGGCATGCCCATAGACAAATTACAGCTTAACGTTGGAACTAGTTAACTTTGTATGAATGAACTATCAATTATTTATAAAGATAAAGGACGCGAATGTTCCAGTTGGTTAGACAGCAACACAGGTCCCAGCACAATTTCATTCAGCTATCCATCCATTAGTATTTGTGTGAGATAAAGCCTCACATCTGGGTTTTCATTGCTATGCATAACAATTATAATCTGTCATCTCAACGCAACTCGTTGACTTTTCAGTACCTAGTCACCCCTACGATGACAAGCCGTTTTATCACTTTTGCCTTTATTCTAAATATGTTAAATTCTTTGCTACATATGTGAAATTCTTTTCCACATATGTAATATAAATGATTTTATTTTACATATGTGTAAAATAATTTCACGTATGTGTAAAAGAATTTCACATATGTCGAAAAGAATTTCACATATATGAAAAAGAATTCAACATATGTAGAAAAGAGTTTCACATATGTAAAATTATTTTCCACATATGTGAAATTCTTTTCCACATATGTACAGTTAATTATTTATTTTACATATGTTGAAAAGAATTTCATTTATGTAGATAAGAATTCAACTTATGTGAAAAAAAATTCGACATATGTAAAATAAACCTTAATTCAACATATGTGGAAATCTTTTTCACTCATGTAAAATAAAAAGGTGAGTGGAACTCTTTTGTAGATATGTAAAATAAAAGTATCCAAGACCCCAATTACTTCTTCCTCGCAGCCTGTAGTTAGTGGCAATATAAATTTGCACAGAGAGTACAGTCTGATCAGAAGCACATCCACCCTTTGCGTCTCTCAAAGCATCTGTTATTTTCTAGCGAAGAATAAATTAGGGAAACTACATTTGTTGTATAGGCCTACAATTGCAACCGATTCTGTAGTCAGCATGCTGCATTACGCTGCATTACTACGTCTGAATTGTCGGGAATTGATGGAGTGAACAATGAAAATAATGAATAAGAATAAACCCAGCGCCTGATATAATATTCATTCTTTATTTGTCACCGTAATTGGCATTTTTTTTTCAGCCGTTGTAGGCTGTAAATATATGCGAGTGTTCGACTTAGCAGTCTGCACTCTATGACCTATTGCGCTTTGTTTTGTTGTTGTTGTAATTTCACAGCTGACCAGTGAAAGGGGACCATTTCCCCGACTTAGGAGTGTGCCCTGCTGAGGCTAAAATTGCACAGAATGTAGAATATATTCTTATCGTCTTTGTATTCGTATTGAAAGTCTACACAAGACGATAGGAACACAAACGAAGGTTGGATGCGCTCCCTTGCTATGGGGAGAAATCATTTATCAGTTTTTTGACAAGTGGAACTCTTTTGTACATATCTAAAATAAAAGTTTATTTTACATAAGTGAAATTCTTTTTCACATATGCGAAATAGTTAGGTTTTTGTGTTTTATTTTACTTATGTAAAAAAGAATTGCACATATGTTGAAAAGAATTGTACATTTGTTGAAAAGAATTCTACCTATGTAGAATAAATTTTTATTTTACATATCTAAAATTGTTTTTCACATAAGTGAAAATCTTTTCAACATAAGTAAAAAAGTGTTTCACATATGTGAAAAAGAATTTTACATAAGTAGAATAAAAGCAAAACTAATTCGACATAATTATGTAGAATAAATGTAGAAGTGATAAAACGGCTTGCCATAGGCCGACGAACTCCGTATATAATTGATAACGTTGTGGGGTATATATACCCTACGAAATGCAGTCAGCGGTAGTAACGATATCAGAACAATCCTCACAATTACGATAAGCAAATTGAAATACACATTAATTTTAATCAATGACTTAATACTAGTATGGCGAAGAATCGACAGAGAAAGCGACAGTCGTATCTTTTCCACATTAATTAACAGCTGCTTGTGAATTGAATAAATGTCTTCCAAGTATTGCGAAGAAGGTGTGGCAGGAAGAAAATGTATGCATGTAAGGAAAAATAAAATCAATCGGACTAGAAAAGTTTAAGGCGGCATGAACACAATTAATTGGGTGTATACCTAACTTTTTTCTTTGATAATCTTAACTTGAAGGCAGACTGTTGCTTGTTGTTTGACCTAACCTTTGTCTGGATTGGGCGGAAGGTCAAAGTGACGTCTCACCTCACTGGGCTAACTGTGAACAGCATTGGGTTTGTATTTACTTTAAAGTGTTGGCTGGAAACGGAGCACACGCCTTCTGGACAGCCAACAATATATGGACGATAGATTGGAAGTGTTGGAGCACACCCCTAGCGGAATACTGACCTTTCACCTCAGGTCAACACTGGCGACTTTATGTAAGAATTGAAGCAGATCACAGTTATGCTATATGCTCACCCAAGTTAAATAACGGGCTCTATTATCCCTTGTATTGAATGGGCTTCTATTCTTTTTTCTATTGTGGAATCGTAATTTGAATGTGATGGCCAGCTTTTTTCAGTGACATAGAGGAAGATCTTAATAACCTTGTCGTTTGTGACAAGATTGGAGAAGAATAAGGGGTTGAAGAAGAAGATAAGAAGAAGAAATATGTAAAAACAGCAGAAGAAGAGAAGAAGAAAAGAAAATAATAGAAAAAGAAGAAAAGAAGAGAAACAGAAGAAGAGAAGAAAATAAGAGAAGAAGAAGAGAAGAGAAGAGGAAGAGAAGAGAAACAGAAGAACAGAAAAAAAGAAGAGAAAAAGAATAGAAGAGAAACAGAAGAACAGAAGAGAAACAGAAGAACAGAAGAAAAGAAGAGAAGAAGGAAAAGAAGAGAATTAGAGAAGAAAATAAGAGAAGAAGAAGAGAAGAGAAACAGAAGAAGAGAAGAGAAACAGAAGAAGAGAAGAAAAGAAGAGAAGAAAGAGAATAAGAGAATTAAAGAAGAAAAGAATAAAGAGAAACAGAAGAAAAGAAGAGAAAAAGAATAGAAGAGAAACAGAAATAGAAGAAGAGAAGAAGAGAAGAAGGAGAAGAAGAGAATTGGAAAAGAAAATAAGAGAAGAAGAAGAAAAGAGAATCAGAAGAAGAGAAGAAAATAAGAGAAGAAGAAGAGAAGGGAAACAGAAGAAGAGAAGAAAATAAGAGAAGAAGAAAAGAAGAGAAACAGAAGAAGAGAAGAGAAACAGAAGAAAAGAAGAGAAACAGAAGAAGAGAAGATAAGAAGAGAAAAAGAATAGAAGCAAAAGGAGAGGATAATTAGAGAAGAAAAGAAGACAAAAAGAAGAGAAGAAAAAGAAAAGAACAGAAGACGAAGGAGAACATGAATAAGAAGAAACAGATAAAGACGAATATAAGAAAAAAAAAGAAGAAAAAGAAGTATCGATCGAATTATCCGTCCGTCCGTCCATCTATTCAGCCAGCCAGCCAGCCAACCTGCCATCCATCCATCCATCCATCCATCTACCCACCCACCCACCAACCTACCAACCAACCATCAACCAACAAAACGATCAATCGATGAATCAATCACTCAATCAATATATTAATCGATAAATCAATAAATCAATGAGAATCCATCCATCCATCCATCCATCCATCCATCCACCCAACCAACCAACCAATCAACTCACCAACCAACCAGTCAACCATGCAGACCGACCAACCAACCAACCAAACATATTGCTAATATTATATAAACAAAACAAATGAAATATGCTAGGTTTGTATATGCGTGTGGACAGTGTGCATTCGATGTTAAATCGAATTCCAGCTAAGGAAATGTCCTTAAAAGGTCCTTGAATGTATTGCGCATAGCCTCTCGGACGTCCAGCGATTACCGCTAAATGACATGCTTTATTTCCAGATCAGGTGATAAACATAGTGCCCGTCATGTGGATAATTCACAATTTCCAGATCAGGTGATAAACATATTTCCAAATCAAGTGATAAACATAGTGCACGACATGTGGATAATTCACAATTTCTAGATCAAGTGATAAACATATTTCCAGATCAAGTGATAAACATAGTGCATGTCGTGTGGATAATCATAGCGCACGTCATTGTGGATAATTCACAATTTATAGATCAGGTGATAAACATAGCGCATGTCGTGTGGATCATTCACAATTTATAGCTCAGGTGATAAACATAGCGCATGCCGTGTAGATAATTCACAATTTATAGATCAGGTGATAAACATAGCGAATGTCGTGTGGATAATTCAATTCAATTTTATAGATCAGGTGATAAACATAGAGCATGTCATGTGGATAATTCACAATTTATAGATCAGGTGATAAACATAGCGCATGTCGTGTGGATAATTCACAATTTCCAGATCAGGTGATAAACATAGTGCATGTCGTGTGGATAATTCAATTCAAAATTTATAGATCAGGTGATAAACATAGCACATGTCGTGTGGATAATTCAATTCACAATTTATAGATCAGGTGATAAACATAGCGCATGTCGTGTGGAAAATTCACAATTTCCAGATCAGGTGATAAACATAGTGCATGTCGTGTGGATAATTCAATTCACAATTTATAGATCAGGTGATAAACAAGGCGCATGTCGTGTGGAAAATTCACAATTTCCAGATCAGGTGATAAACATAGTGCACGTCATGTGGATAATTAACAATTTATAGATCAGGTGATAAAAAAGTGGACGTCATGTGGATAATTCACAATTTATAGATCAGGTGATAAACATAGCGCATGTCGTGTGGATGATTCACAATTTATAGATCAGGTGATAAAAATAGCGCATGTCGTGTGGATAATTCACAATTTATAGATCAAGTGATAAACATAGCGCATGTCATGTGGATAATTCAAGATTTATAGATCAGGTGATAAACAAAGTGGACGTCATGTGGATAATTCACAATTTCCAGATCAGGTGATAAACAAAGTGCCCGTCATGTGGATAATTCACAATTTATAGATCAGGTGATAAACATAGCGCATGTCGTGTGGATAATTCACCATTTATAGATCAGGTGATAAACATAGCGCATGTCGTGTGGATAGCTCACAATTTATAGATCAGGTGATAAACATAGCGCATGTCATGTGGATAATTCACAATTTATAGATCAGGTGATAAACATAGCGCATGTCGTGTGGATAATTCACAATTTATAGATCAGGTGATAAACATAGTGCACGTCATGTGGATAATTCAAAATTTATAGATCAGGTGATAAACAAAGTGGACGTCATGTGGATAATTCACAATTTATAGATCAGGTGATAAAAATAGCACATGTCGTGTGGATAATTCACAATTTATAGATCAGGTGATAAACATAGTGGACGTCGTGTGGATAATTCACAATTTCCATCTGGTTTGAGTTCAGAACATAATATTCTTATTTTTTTTAAAGCCATGTGAAATTTGAAAGTATACGTGGATAATGTTGTGCTTACGCCTGTAAATGGGCTTCCGGCGAACAAAATGTAAGATTTTAATACATATTCATACATTTATCACGGTCGAGCGTATTGATGATACAATTGTAACGAGAATCTCGCCAGGTTCAGCCGATTGAACAAACTGTATGGCTTATACGAATACACCTATCACGATCGTGCTGTAAATACCAAGATAATGAGATTCACTCGAGGTTTAGGGGCTTCAATTGTCAATATGTATTTGGGAATAGGGTATTCATACGCTGCTAGAATAAGACGCAATTAACCGGCCTCCTTACCGAGTGTTTGCCCAGTTAGGTCACAGTCAACAGCGTTCAACAATCGCTTCACACCAAGGCTGTACGGAGAAACTGAATATTTCAATATATGAATCATTGAGTGGTATGTTGAAGAATTACACATTTCTTGTTTGATATTCGTCTATTTGTCGCTGCAATGTCGAGATGCGTGAATAATCTAAAACTCTGACATCAGACTTCAAGAACGTTCGATATCATCTTTTAAAAAAATGATCGCTTGTTTCATTGCAAATAATTATTTTCTTCTATAGCCAAAAACATTTACTCGGATTTGTTCACCTCTTGACTATATTTGGATTGTCTTGTAATTTCGTTTCACAAAGGGAGTGGAAGAGGATGCATATCGTTAAACCCCAATCGAACAAATTAAACAGTCTAATCGAGAGATGTAACTCGCACTGGCAAAGTTATAACTGCTCGAGGAGGTAACCAAGTAACCAAATAACCAAATAACCAACCAACCAAACAGGCAACCGATACATATCTGTTGTTTTATGGTAACCCATGACATCGGAAGCTCAAACCCTGACTAAACCCGTCTTACTAGAACTAGGCCTACATCTAGTATATTTGCTTAGAGATGGATTGCCGTTTTATGTTATTTTTTATAAGCCATTTAACTGCAAAAGCAGCTCTCAAAAAAAAAAAGAAAAGGATTTTGCGATGAAAACCGTGTGTATTGAACCAGTTTTAATGAGATCCAAATCATAACATGTCTGTTCTCTTAAACCCTGTTAAACAGTAGCTCCTCAAGCAGTTAAAACTTTTCCAGTGGGAGTTATTTCCCTTGACTATGTCCTTTTAGTTTGTTCGATAGGGGTTTAACGTCGTACTCAAGTGTATTTCACTCACAATGTCCTCTTCACGCTGAGCTTTACTAAACTACGATGGAAATCCTCGCAAAAACCACTCCTGCGATAACCGGAGCCACAAAGTACGATTCACTCCTATAGCTGAAGTAGAAGACGGAATCAAACCTGTAAGCAGTACATCGAAAAAGATCAGTAGGCCGGCGCTCTTACCACAGGACCACAGCTGCGGGTGCGGAAACCTTTTAGAGGAAAGTAACAATCTGTTGTCAGCAGTATTATTCTTGTCTCGCGCTACCCATAACCTTCGCACATAAATTTCAACCTGGGGTCTGAATGCACGCGATACTAGTGTCATTTGAGGGGTTTAGAAACCCAAAGCTATTTTGTAACCATTAGGTAGCACCTAGTTCTCTAACGCAGACTGACACTTTTAAATAAACCGCGCCATGGCGCTCTACTTTTCAGATACAAAAAAAAACCATGTTGACAGAGCAAATACGGGAACATCACAGGACAAATAAAGGAACACCAGAGGACAAATAAAGAAAATCACAGGACAAATACAAAAACATCACAGGACAAATAAAGGGCCACCACAGGACAAATACAAGAACATCACAGGACAAATACAGGAACATCACATGACAAATACAGGAACATCACATGACAAATCTAAGAACATCACATGACAAATACAAGAACTTCACAGGACAAATGCAGGAACATCACAGAAAAAATACAGGAACATCACAGGACAAATACAAAAACATCACAGGACAGAGACAGGAGCGTCACAGGACAAATACAGGAACATCACTGGGCAAATACAGAAACATCACAGGACGTAAAACAGGAACATCACAGGACAAATAAAGGAACATCACAGGACATAATACAAAGACATCACAAACAGATCGGCGTCATGTTGCCCCTTAGCTTCAAGAGCACCGGCGAAATTTCGCCGGTGCTCTTGAAAGCTCCCTCCCATGCAACCCTCCGCTCACGTGTATGGCCTAGCCGACTATACTACCCTATAGCTAAAACCAATATATAAGATAGATATGCAACGGAATACGCTTACAGGCTAATCCAGGGAAACAATGTTAGCCTCGGCGGTGCTCTGTTGTAGGAACATCACAGGACAAATACAAAAACATCACAGAACTTCATAGAGTTAACACTAGAAAATAGCAAAAAATGCATGTTTTTACAACACAAACTCAGGCGTTTCACGCATTTCCGGGACATTTAAACTACGTGCTAGCATAGTCTGTGGGGTATTATTTTAAAACATAACAAAGAAAAGTATTTAGCAGTCTTAAACATAAAGTTTATGGAAAAAACATTGAAAGACGTGTAAATAGGCGAACGTTCCGGAAAAGCCTGTCATAAAAACAAAACTGGACTTCCATCGTTGATTAATGACAGTCCCAAAACCCATGGGTGGCAACGAAAAAAACACTTCTGCTGAAGTTTCAAAAGAAAACACTTCAACTTTTCTTTCAGACTAAATGTGGTTTTAGTTTATAATACAGTTAGGTCATTGTAAAGAAATGTAAAGAAATGGCCGCCATTTTAGGAACTGAAGGCATCGCTTATACCTAAACTTTAATTGGACGAAAACATGGAGCAAACTGCTTGTACTGGACTATTAGCGCAATATTACAATCAAAAGACATATGATCTTTCCATGGTACGATAAATGTTCCAACCGGTCCGTTAAATAATTCACTTGGTGATAGAAACTTCAACTACGTTAGTTCAGGAGGACAGTTTTTATCTTCGCCTTACCGATATCGTGGTAACGTTGCCTATCCCTTCTTATATTGGTCTCAGCCTATAGTAAGTGAGAGGACGACAGTTTTAATCAAACACCTACATTGCAGAAAGAGCACGGATGAGACATCCGGCAGGGTTGTGTCGACGGTCATACTCTTACTCGAACGGGCAGGTTTGTAAATCCGGATAAATTTCATTCCCAAGATAAAACCTTGTGAGATAGGACAAAGGTTTATTTTAATTTTCACCAATTTAATTTTCACCACCCCGATTTTGTAACCATTAAGTAGCACCCAGGGCCCGGTATCTGGTCCCCTGACGTCACAACATTCGTGATAGTGGAGCTTTTATATGACGTCATAAACATTTTTGCATTGTGACGTTATTCAAAAGCTCATAAATCTTGACCGTTTTGACGTCAAAGGACCGCTTTGCACGGATAAAATTACCTCCCTTGCCAACTTCCGAGCCCCCCATTGTAAGCCCCCAGTTCTCGCCAGAATTTTTTAAAGCTATGTAAAACGCATGATATTGAAATATTTTATTATTACCTGTACTAATTTGTTTACAAATATATTTCTGGTGAAATAAGTGAAATGAAATTCCTGTACCGCGTGACTGGTCTACTCCGAGAACAATCACTGGGCTAATGCGTGGCCATTTCAACCAGGATTTGGGGGTAATAAGCCCGTGTAGGGATTGGTGAGGTTTTCACCGATTCACTCATCAGATTTTGGTCTATCTTTTCTGTTAAAATAAGTTTTAATGTAACCGAGTATATAAAGCAATTAACTTCAGTTACAAAGCAAGCGACCGTATGATTATCTATCAACTACAACCCTGCATGGCTTCTGCAAAAAAGCCACCGGTTGGATGAGCCAGTGATAACAATTGTAGTTTCTCGGCTGAATTCCATAACGCAAGATCAGGTGGTAAGTATTCTAGAGAGCTATAGTATAGTAAAGCTATAAGTTGTATATTTATTTGATTTTTTAAAGAATCTCAACTTATGTTAAATTGTGTAGGCTACATAATGTTTCGCTATGTAGACAATCAAAACGTAAACCTACGTTTATATCAAATCATGTCTAAATAATAAGTATTGTTCTTTTTAGTATTGTTTTTAATTTTGGTATTTCTGTATTAAATTTACATAATACATGTATAGAGATGTTACTGTAGACAGAAGTTGAACAGACATTCAGTTAAAACATGTACATGTAGCACTTAGGTAACCACCTAACTCGTACAATGCCCAAATCGTTCGCGAATACATCTTCACCGACAGCTAATTTACATTATATATGGGAGGGGGGGGGGGGGGGGGGG
>JAVFBX010205324.1:0-12309 GCA_034783855.1 Mopalia kennerleyi | reverse complement strand
TCAAGGGTATTTCACTTATATGACGACGGAGACAAAAATAAAACGTACAAACAGATCAGCTTCCTGTTTCCCTTTAGGTCTGAGAACACCAGGGCAAAAGAAAGCTCCTCTTTTCTCGCCTCTTACGATCAACCGAGTAAGCCGAGGGAGTATTCTGCAGGACTGGCCAACCCACTCCCCCACGGGGCCACTGGGCACTTTGAAGCTTCACAATAAACACAATATATATTTGTTCATGCTGAAGATGTAGATCAAATAAAAGTCAGTTTATGTCATAGCTGAGACACATGGATTGATTGATTGTTGTTTCACGTCATTCTTAAGGGTATTTCACATATAAATATGACAATGGTGCATTCCAACAATAATTGACACTAGCGCAACCAAATTGTTTCCATAATGCTGGAAAGTAAATCTCCCTCCAGTGCTAAGTAAAGACAGCATTGCTACTTTTTAAATTCAAACAAACTACCTTTAGCCAGAGGGAGAAATACCATGTGGTTGGCACAAATGTTAGGTTATTAGTAAGTACCGACATACATGAAGGAAGAACTTCACTTGTGGCTCTTCTTTCATAACGCTTAAATTATGGTAACTTTGATCAAGCTCATTTTTTCGCTTTTCTTTTTAATTAGACCGCCAGAACTGAAGAAACCTACAGTGTACAGGCCTTTTTAAAACTGTGTTTCCCAAACTTACAAATGGCAAGATTTTTCTTCTGTTGAATTAGTCCAAATCTGAGTTAGATTTATCTTGAACTTTTAGATTACCTGGTTCTGTGTAGGTGGCATTTCACACAAGTTGGCGCACGCAAAAGAGGTAGTAAGTTTTATGTGTGTCTTCAAACAATGAGTTCAGATGCTTCAATCAACTACTTTTAACGTAGGCCTATTGGAAATAGGGTTTTAAGGCACTAAAAATAGATTTTTACAATAACAGGAGCTGAGTGTAACAATTCAAGGTCCAAATTTGTCACCTGGAGAAGCTACTCCTATGATTGATTGGTGTTTTACGCTGTGCTTAATGGTATTTTAATTTCCCTTATATGATGGCAACAATAATTATACTACCACAACCAAGATGTGAAGTGTTTCCATAATGTTGGAAAGTTAATTTTCCTCTAGAGCTGTTTGGCCGTTATACATTTTGACCCTACTTAGACAGGATACCTGGCTCTACCATATTTAATGATATTTATTTCCTTATCTGTTCTGGACATCACATTCTCTTGTTTATTTGTTCCTTTGCTTGACTGAAGTTTAACATTGTACTCAAGGATACTTCACTTTCTTGGAGAGACATGCCACAAATTCAATATGTGACATACATATATCTGAAAGTCTGTAGAAAGACTCGAGGCGAGCCCGTGATCAGTACATCGAAGAATAATTAGTAGACAGACACGCAAACAGTTAACCACTTAGGCCTAGGCCTATACACAGCAGCCGACTCGGACATTCAACATTGGGGAATAATTATTTAATTACCCTTTGAATGGATACGAAACCGAAGTCCTTTTCAACGATTTGACTGAATTTTTTCTGACCTTTTGCTTTGAACTTTAGTCATTGTGGGAATCAAGTTAGACGATACGATCTTTGGGAGATTTGACGTGACAGAAATCCACCTGAACATAGCAACAACAACAACCCCATCCCAAATAGAACATTACCAGTGATAATGATTCATGTTTGCAAGAATTTTAAAAACAAGAAAAATTCGACTCTCTGCACTTACCATTTTGGATTATTCCGTGTTGATCTCTAAACAAAAAAGAAAACAATAAACGAACTAACAGTGTGTATATAATATTTAGTTTTCCGGCAATCACACTTGTTTCTGCAAATCATGCACGCTAGTTATCTCCTCTACGAAAAGAAGAGCTCCAGTGGCAAAAAAATATTCCAGTGCAAAGAGTTATCTCCACTTGTATCTGGCATTTCAACTGCTACCTTCAAGTTGGCAGAGTGAAGTGAACCACACAATATATTGATACAAAGCTCTGTGGTGAAGAGTGAATAACTGAATGACAGTAGCCTACACGACGCGTACATAAGAACTAAGTATCTATTGACTGTATAATTCAACTCTATAAGACAAGTATTCGCATCTTATAAGAGATACCGTAAGGAAAACAAAATGAGAAATAAACTGAATTAACTTGAATAATAATTGATGAACGGTATAATAAAAAAGTTTTAAAAAAAAAAGTCAAAACATTGATTTTTTTTTAAAAACTTTAGCAAGAGTGCGGTTCAGGTAATAAAGATAGAAACCGCCATGAAAGACAGTTTCCATATGCAGGGGAAAATATGCCGATATTTATTGTAAAAAGCAATAACAGGCGGCAGTCTTTTATATATCTACTATAGCAATCGAGTTTGAGAACTATAGACAAAACAATACCATTCAAATTAAAATCTACTAAAGGCCATTAAAAAGCCTTTAGTATGCCTTTACGTGCCATACAGGAAAAAAATGGTTATAACCATGCCAGCTGTAGTATCTCGTTGCAGCAAGTTAGTATCAGTATTGCGAGTCGTTACAACAACTGAATTAGCATTTTGTTATAATGATTTGGTAGGCTATTATTTTATTTTTTCTGCATGGTAGCCTACTGGTTTGTTTCCGTAACATCACATAGTAGTATATAGGGTTTTTATGTTGTTTCTTACAGACATTCAGTAAGGCTGGCCCATGGTCGTGGCTTACTTATAGTGGTTAGCAAGAGCGCTTACTAAAGCCTACTTCGATGTGCCGTTCACAGGATCGAGTCCATCTGTTGAACCTCAGGTGTATGAGTGAGTCACATGGCTCAGCTGATGTGGCTCTGGCAATCGCGAGGGTTAATTGTTTCCTCTCGGGTTTCCACCGTAATTAGGCAAGTATAACAGTGTGAAGTGGACAATCCGTCGTCATATAAGTGAAATACACTTGAGTACGACGTTAAACCCCAATCAAACAAACACTTACACTTTTTAAAAATGTTTTTTCATGTATGATTTGTGATATATTTAGTTTGGATTAATGTTTCAATTGGGAATAGCCCTAGATTTATCTAGAAGTATTTCAACTGTCATCTGTTCTTCTAATCACATGTTGATGTTTTGCTTGCCGTGCCTGGTTAACTGTCCACTAAGTGGGTTCAAGGACCAGTTTGGATAAAAATAAATCAAATCAAACTAAAACAACGCACATAGCTTACCAAGGTCCCGTGGGCAGGCTCAATCGTGAAGAATTTTGCAAAAACCACCGTCCATAGCACAAGCCATCTGATCAAGGGAGGGAAACTAGATTTCCAGGGGTTTAAACAACACATCTCAAATGTTCATTGGGGACTACTGAAGTAATGGCTTTAGCTAACTCATTTCGTCATTGGAGACATGCGAGCCTATATGTGTTTGCCTATCTGTTGTGGGAAATACTGGAAATATCCTTATACAGCCTACAACTGTGTTACATCCATCCTTCCAGTGGGACCAATAGTGTCATTTCGGTGTCAATACACATGTACTAAAAAGAGCTGGACACATGCTATCCGTCACTGTTTGACTTCTGTGGAGCCAGCAGATGTTATCTATGATAATGTCATCCCCTAAAACGCATGGTTTTGATAATTTCATGCTTCTTTCCTTGTCTCAAGTATGACATGGAGCTGCTTCAACAACATGTATTGATTAGCAGAGACCAGGGGCGTCAAAACCATTGTGGATAAGTTCTCATTGACAATAACATTCACGGGTTTTCCACCGTAATTAGGCAAGGAGCAGTGAAGTGGACAATCTGTCAGCATATAAGTGAAATACTATTGAGTACAACGTTTTACCGCAATCAATCAAACAAACAAATGGTTGACAACAGTATCACACGATTTTAACATAGACGTTGGTGATAAAACTGCTGTGTTTTGTTGGAAGCTTTGCACTATAGCTTTACAGGTCAAGCTATCTACATACATCACACATGCTACATAATGTATGACAATTACAGTGGACTTGTCAGGAATTTATCTGTTCAATATTGTAATTTGACAGTTCCATTATTTCAAAAATACGATTTTTAATGAAAATAGGCGATATAAACATTGATATCTCATAAAATAATTTTCGAATAAATTAATTTGAATTGAGAAGTTGCCATTTATCAAAATATACTGTATCACTTCAGCGTACAGCTTGAGTGGTCAGAACAAAATCAGTAGAAGAATCCCAAAACACAATTCTCATTTTGCGGTAAAATATAACCACTCTGTTTGGGTGCAATTGTCACCATACCGCAAAATATATATATATCTATATATCCAGTCGACAACTGCCTACTGAATTATTCACAAAAACCACTTGCAAAGTGTTCCTGAATCTTAACTTCACCATTCTCTGACCCAGCTGAATAATAACAATTATGCAACACCTGCTAAACCAAATGAATGCGCAATAGCTGTTTGCAGGCAAATAAAATCAGTTGTTAATAAAGAAATGGCAACACAATGGATTATGTTAGAACAATTCTAAAACCTTGGAATATGTTCGACAAAATGTAAAACCTTTCTGTTTGAAGTTCATTTACGGCTGGCTAGGTCTACGTACTCTAGAAAAAGGAAGGCTGTATGCGGCAAATTATTTAGCATGTAAACACAATTCTTTGGAACTAAAACGCCTTTATTGATCATTCTTAGGTCTAGCACTTCGAATTTTTAGTTTGCATTTCTGACATCTCCTCCATTTTGTTATTTGAATATTGACTCCAGTATCAACAATGCAGATCGATAAAGAGTGTAAAGAATGAAGGCGTCACTGTGGACGTTTTATGAAGACGTCACAATGTCGTGTCAGCCACCAAGATATGATCTGCCAAACAAAAATCTGCATAGATTGTACATTTCTTGATTACTATAATTATTGATTGAATAAATGTTAATATCCTGTATTTCCGCTAGGGAGTTTAACATAATACACAAACAGCGGACAAAAACCATAATTCCATCGTGTCTCAATATTTCAACATTAATTATATCATCATAATGAGATAGTGATCCCCTGATGAGGGCACCATAGTGCTGAAATATTGAGTCGTAATGCGGTTATCGATTACCGAGGAACAGTTGGTATGTAAAGTCATTTCAAAATAACTTGAAGATAATGGAAGCTATTCAAACACCCATGTCACCATTTATGGCACAAATGTCTTCAGACTCCATGTACATACTCTGGTTTCTGGTTAGCCATGTATATACTCCGATAGTCACTATGTACAAATTGCGCGCAAATATAACAGAAACCAACAATCAATGGAATCTAAGTGATAAGATAATGTTACATGTTTTACTTACAATAATGTTATTA
Organism: Mopalia kennerleyi; assembly: GCA_034783855.1. NCBI lineage: Eukaryota > Metazoa > Mollusca > Polyplacophora > Chitonida > Mopaliidae > Mopalia > Mopalia kennerleyi. Next base: position 6,967 of record JAVFBX010205324.1, on the reverse strand, counting down.
TGATTAAACGAATCTTTAAACAATTTTTCATCATGCAGTTAAAATAACCGAAAACATTCTATCATATCCAGAGTTGATTTTTAACTTGAAAGCTTGGTAAAATAACCAAAACCTCTTTGTTCGCATTATTGCTGTATATAACGCTTATAATTTGATGCAAACATTGTAAAAGTAATCTATTTTTATTTATAGCACTTGTATATGTGATTGTGTTCAAGTATGAAATGGAACACTGTCATTAGTCGATTTGCGCACGCGTGTTATTTGTCAAACCGCGGTTTCGACCGTAATTTGTCACATGGCTATATCCATCTCGTGTGAATTTGTGCTAAATCAAAGATGGAGCAAATTCCAGTTTTAAGCCCACTTAATGTAACATATGCTTTGTGTTTCAGAATTCAATCTGTTTTATGAATGGATATTGAGAAGTTTTTATAACATAAATATGTATTCCCTAAACCCTACGAATATAACAAAATCCTCTGTATTACTCTGTGTTATTGTTTCATTTCGTGATAATTGATAAATCGTGCTAGTTTGATATAAGAGGGAATCAAGTAAGTGGTGTGTACTTAGGAGTGTGGTTTGTGGATTGAGATTTGTTTAATCTCGGCCAAATCACTTTTGTCTTTGAAAAACGGCATTGGACGTTAAAATAATTGAACTAATAAATATCTAGTCGGTGTCGTTAAAGTAGTGCAAGTCTTTTGCTTTTATATAATGTCATGACAAACTACAATCGTGGTCTTTTTGGAACATCAGAGCGTTCATGCTATCTAAACCGATCCCAATACTAATACAGTAGAATTAGAGATATCCAGGGACTGGCTACAGAGTGTAAATATTAGTTTATATCATTGCAGTTTGTACACCGGATATTCAATAGTTGGGTTTGTTCTTGTTTATAAGCAATTAATCAATCCGCCATGACCTATACTTGTGCTAACTTGCGTTTTTTTGTTTTGTTGATTCTTATATCTTACTATTAACTCATCATAACAAGCATTTAAGATAGACAACAAAAATGTGTTTAACCACTGGTTACACGTTTAACATATGGACGACAGAATATAAAAAGTATTGTCACTGAAGACAGTTCTGTATTATAATGACCCAGATATGTTGCGCTATGTTTGTTTGTTTGATTGGGGTTTAACGTCGTACTCAAGGGTATTTCACTTATATGACAACGGATTATCCACTTTACACTGTTCCTTGCCCTATTATGGTGGAAAACCGGGAGGAAACCACGTAAAAATCACCCCTGTGATTGCCGGAGCCATATCTTGTGACTCACCTGAGGGGTCGACCGATGGACTCGATCCTGTGAACGGTAAATCGAAGTAGGCATTGGAAAGCGCGTTCGCTAACCACTACGCCACGGCCGCGGGCCCTGTTGCGCTATGAGCATAAATGATGTCATAATGTCACGATACAATTTTCATTGCAGTTTGTGGTCCAATAACGTAACATTGTACGTTTAAATGTTTGTGGTAAACAGCGTTGCATTGCCACCCGACGAGGCATAACAAATAGACCAAAAGTCATAAACAAAAACTTTACACAACGAAAATCTGTACACCGTTTTCTAACAAGAATTTTCTCTCATTATCGTTTCCTGGCCAAATAGGTAATATAAATCGTCGTAGTAGATGTTGTGACATTGATGCTACCTATAATTTACAATGTTTTATAAGATATATGGCAGATTAACGATTGAATATAGTACACTGCTCAACCATGGATTTAAATATCAATCCGATTCAACATTTTTGTGTTACACCCAGAAAAAAAAGATGGTGAAAAGAAGGAGTGTTTAAGTAGGGAAAATAACAACTTAAAACTTCAAAAAATATCTTATGAACAATGACTTGCAACATAATAATAATGTGGTTCGACAATAAATAAGTGATAACATAAATTACGGCTTGTTGGCAATGTGAGTGTATGTTTTGACGTGTATGTTGTATAACTCGTTTTATTATCATTATCGTTTATCTGTTGTTTCTCAAGCAAATATAATGGGCAGATACTTTTTCGTTGCATAATAAAATGCATCCTTCGACATTTTAGCAATTCTATTTAAAGGTAGTGACATTGATATGCAATTCAATTTATTCAGTCGAGAGATAGAGATATATGTAGCTGAAAATCCATCTGATCCACTTTTCCCGTAAATCGCCATTATCCTAAACAGATTTACTCGGCAGTCCTCGCGTTTCACGGCCTTAATCTCAGATAATACAAACTGTGGATTGTGCGCTCTGTTAAATTATTGGAGCCAGTTAACCTTGACTAAAGAATGCGCTGGGGTTCTTATTAATTGTAACCCTATTCTGATCTTCGGGGCATGTGTCAGGCCAACACAGCTGGTTGAATCGCGGCATTTTCAGTAATGGCATCACTATCAGGTAGACCACTTCTAAGACAAATTGCCGCATTTTATTGACAAGTGAATACGGTCAATGTTCCGGTGATTGTTTTAATTTATTTTCTGTCCGGCTGGTTCTAATAAACTGGTTCAAGGTTTGACCCAAATGTCATCTATAAAGTGATTTTTACTGATTTGCAAGTGATAATCACAATATCCTAATTGGATATTTCGACTGGACTTCAACCCTGGCGATTCACATTAGTGTGGGTGCCTTTTGAAATCACCTCTTAGTTTTCTCACACGACACACAATTCAAAGCCAGTAAAGATGTAAAGTAGCATCGAGTAAAAGGTTAGGCAATTTCGAATTGCCACACCGAAAAAGAACAGTTTAGTCATAACATGATTGATTGTTATTGTCAATTCATCCCAATACAATACACCACAGCGACAAACTGTAGCTGACTTACTCATTATACCAGGATTCCGTACGGCCTTTATGTATTGTTACAGTAGAAACCAAACAGATGGAAAATAACCAGAGATTTTATATTGTTCATCATCAAAACATTGACTAGGTTACCTATATGTGCTTCGCCGGTAACTTCTCTATATACAACTACGTCAGAACAATTCTCAGAAATCACGAACGTTTAATTACTTTCAAAAGATAAGTGCAATTGTTTACCGCCCAGAAACACTGTTGATTTATGCAAATCGGATGTAGAATGCAGGTATAACAGCATATGCTGTAATTACCAAAGTCGCTAGATCATGGCAAGATGCGATGATAAACAAAGCGCCCCGGAGCGACGTTGTCCATCATTTAATCAAATACTTTGAAGGACGGGGACATTATTTTGGACTTAAAAGACCCCATTACAATGGAACTTAACGGCGACTGTGTTCTCCGGCAATGGAAAGGTCAGGGTAAGCTCAATTTGGCCCTGGAAACTACATCTATGTTTGCCAACATTTGAGCCTTAGTGCTTGTTCAAACAATCCTTTACTTCTATGACCACCGACAACCCATCTTACATGACAGATCATTTCCATTCGGTATTTGACAAGTTAGTCGAGAAACTCATCTAGAGTTTTATGGGACTCGATTTACCGATAAAAAGCGTTGCCATCGATTCGAGTTATGTGACTTACTGGAGTCTCTATCCATGATTAATATCTTGTCTTCTCTGTTGGAAACAAAGCGTTGTTCGCGTAAAACTATTTAACACACACATTTGGAGACAATTGGTTATAGAGGGACACAGACCGATTTCACTGTTTTGAAAATAATAACCTAATCTTGTTTTAAACATTTTTCGGACGCAGCTCTACTCGGCACATTATTAAACAAATAACGACCAAGAAAATCTTATTCTACTTTCGTCAAGTGTGAAGTTGGAGCAAAAAATACACGTGCAAATACTCTTAGATAACAGTGTATCTAAGTGTATTCTGTATTGTCATTTATTCAATAATTAGTCCCTTTTGAGATTATGTTTTGAACATTATGTCATTCACAACAGTGTGCTTTTTTTTATCAAATCAAGACATTTTGCGAAAGGAAACTGATGGGATGGTAATACAATGGAACTTCAGTATTCAATAAATTTTACATAGTAACAAACAAGCAGTTGTTTCCACGCTAGACACAACTAAAGAAAAAAATACATACATACAAATCCTATTATCGCAATTTCCTCCATACAGACAAATGTCTCCCCTCAAATCCCTGAGGCACCAAACTGTTTTATATAAATTAAATTAAACGGCGGTAATCTTTAAATAAAATAGCCTAGCTTGGCTGCCTGGCGAGATTCTGGAACCCAGAGATTGAGCATTACTAACAATGGATATGTACCATTTCCGACTGGGTTGATGTGATGTGTAATTGAAAGATCCATACATTTCATAATTTGCAACTTGTTGATCTCCTCGACTGATGTGTTAGTAACCGGTAAGGAGGTTCAAACACACATTTTTATCCGAGACAACAATTTTTCTTATTATTATCCCTCAAATGTAGCGAGATGAAAAACCGTACACCGGGATGTACCTGGCATTAGCCCTGTTAATTGAACACAAAACACAAAAACAAGTTCGATTTACGGATAATGAATATATTTACTTGAAGTATAAGCTATTTGTCTTTGAGGATAAGTAAAACCATTTTTCTAAACTATTGGTACGCTCTTACGGATTTAATCTGAGAGGGAGTCGACCCTCTGTATCAGCCGACTTGATTGAATCTGAGAGGGAGTCGACCCTCTGTATCAGCCGACTAGAGGGAGTCGACCCTCTGTATCAGCCGACTAGAGGGAGTCGACCCTCTGTATCAGCCGACTTGAAACTCATAGAGAGGGAGTCGACCCTCTGTATCAGCCGACTTGAGGGAGTCGACCCTCTGTATCAGCCGACTTGAAACTTATTCTTCTTAGCAGACTAATTGCGATGTTGTCATCAAGTTCATTTAAACGGATTGGCGTGTATCATTAAATTATTTTTTTCTAAATGCTTGTAAATAACTAATTGAAGAAAAAGACCTATTTCGGGTTTTAAACACTTGCGTATGTCCTGTTTGTTTCGATTCGTTTATGTGTTTGATGTTTGCTGCTTGGGGTGCAGCATGTAAAAATATTTTAACTATGTTCACGCCATTGCGTAGCTGAAATGCCACTGGCTGTGGGGTAAAACACCAATCAATAAATCCATCATTTTTGTAAAACACTACTGTGTATCCATGCCGAATATCTTGTTTGCTACATATTTTTCACATATTTTCTATACGCTATACATGGTCATTACTTTATCTCGAGATGTCTGTATGCGACCCATAACAACTGGAGATTCAGATGTACATGTATTAAGAAACGTGTCTCTAAGAGTTTATCTAGAACACGACAGGATTGATTGTTTTTTTTTATAATAAATCGACATCCCTATGCGAGGGTGATTTATTTTGGCAATAGTTAAAATAGAGGAATGCTCACCAATACATGCATATGCTGATACATACAATTATCATCTACTAATCTTTTCATTTATCAACATCATTTAACGATGTTAGCCAGGTGAACTTTAGTTCAGAAACAGTGTTGGCCTATCCGGACAGAATTTACATGAGAGGAATAACGTCAAGACGAATGGGTTTATTTGCTGCAAGAGATATTGCCCTAGTTCAGCTTCGACTGACAGCAGCAGTCATAAGTAATGTGTCATCGCTCTCTGCTCAGCTTATTTAATCACGGGATAGGGATTTCCAGGGGCTTAATCTCGCGATCCCCAGGTTTTATTAGGACTGTAGTTATAGTCCTGTGTAACCCAATTTGTTACAGTAGACTTTATATTACCACTGTGTTTACCAATCTTTTAGCTCAAATACTTGTATAAATAAACCTTTCAGATCTTCAACCTGGTTAAATCCATCTAACATGACCTGGGGTATCTTTTCGGATTTGCTCTGGTAAACTGTGAATCTCCCATGAATCCCTGGAGGTTCGCGATGTTGTCCAGGTGAATCTGGAAAACTTCTCCAGGGATTGGCTTTATGTAATTGCTTGAACGTCACTTCCAATATCATAGGATTCTAGCGGCCACACTGTGCTACATGACATATTTACATTAATAAGGCTTTTCAAGGTTAAAATATTGGAAATAACTTACACTAATAACATTACATTGCAGCTGTGTCCATACTGTATCATCGTATATACAATTGCGTATGTTTGAAAGCAGTATTTCAACGTTTCCATTGGGGTTTGATGCCCTACTAAAGCTTATTAAATGAAAAGACAACTGTTTTTCGACCTGAACGTATTATTCCAGTTAGCATAGCCGTTAATAGCCACGACTAGATGATATAACTACCGTTTTTTTCGATTTTTCAATTAACTAATTTACGGTTATGCTAATTCGATTGCAAGTGCAATACAGATGGTTGTCTTTGAAAATATACAATAACAGTTATTAGTTTAGGTCGAAAAACAGTTGTCTTTCCCTTTAAACTTTGGGCCCTAACATATTCTATGTCATAATTGTTGGTCCCCTAAAAACACAGCTTTATCAAATTGCGCGCAAATATTGTCACAATTATTATAAACTTAGTCCAACGATATACATAACCGCCACAAAACTCGTCACAAAAAAACTATACCTAAAAATAGACGGAATTTAATTATTTATATATTTCGTGCAAAGTGCTACTTTACAAGTATTCCCAAATGCTTGATACTAAAAAAAACGTATAAAAATAGTCCAATATTCACTGAAAGATTTGCAGCTTGTTTCATTAAAAAATTTGGCCTGCTCTTGGAGAAATTGGGATTTGAACAACTGACTTTTATTAAGAGTGACAGCTCAGTAATTCTCGAGTGACGTCACCAGGGGGGTTTCACCAAGTAACTGGTATCTATAGAAACGTCATCGTCATTTTGTTATTCTCCACATTTATGCCCCCGAACCATTCAGTGTTTTTGCGTCATCCATAAATATATACATAATACTTGATGACAGATTAAATCAAGGTAAATTTTCTATTAAAACTGTGAGGACTGAAAGCTTTATATAGTAATAAATATTCAATCCTCTTCAAAAT
>JAVFBX010205313.1:0-12309 GCA_034783855.1 Mopalia kennerleyi | reverse complement strand
CTCTATCCAAAATCTATCCTATTAGTTATATGTGTTCTGTGTAATGATGAGAGCACAAAGTTACAACATTCTGTGTGGAACAAATTATATCTCAACTGTGATGACACGCGCCAATAATATTGAAAAACAACCACGTTGTGTTGCGTTCAGATTCGAGTGCATCGAATGTGTTACCTCAAAGCTAAATGTATGTTTGTTTGATGTGGGTTTAACGTCGTACTGCAGGTTATTTCACTCACACGACGATGTGCACGTCCAATGAATAACGGCCACCATCCTAGACACCACTGGCAACAAACAAAAACATCACGGGACAAATACAGGACAGTTACAGGACAATACAAAGACATCACAAAATCTTGCTGCAGGGGACCATTTCCTGGTCAATTCTCTTGACTTGGGAGTGTGCCCTGCCAAGGCTAAACTGGCACTGCATGTGGAATATATTCCTATCGTCTTTGCATTCGTTTTGGAAGTCTGCACAAGATGATAGTGGAACTATTTTGTACATATGTAAAATAAAAGTTTATTTGACATAAGTGAAATTCTTTTTTCACATTTTCATTTATGTGAAAAAGAATTTCACATATGTTGAAAAGAATTTCACGAATTTTGAAGAGAATTTTACATATGTCTAAAAGAATTCTACGTTTGTAAAATGAATTTTGATTTTACATGTGTTAAATTGTTTTTCAAGTGAAAAAGAATTGTACATAAGTAAAATAAAAGAAAAACTTATGCGACTTAAGCCGGTTTTTATTTGTTTGCGAACTACGGATTGCAACAAATGATCCGCACTCGTTGCCATAAACGCGTATCTGATTATTTGGCTGCCCGGGCAATAAAGAGGCTTGTTCTCTTTCCACCATCATGCCTTAGTTTAATTAGACCTTGTAGTTCATAGTCACTTCATCTGAACTGACGATACGGTCAATTTCCTTTTGTCACTTTAAAGGGGGTTACTTTCATGACAGCCCCAAAGGTTTCATTGTCAATTTGAATCGTCTCTTCTACAAAGGAATCGTCACAGAGAACCGAATTTAAACACCCGTCGTGATAGCAAGGTTAAAAAAGACCGTATCTGGTATCGCAATCTTCAGGAAATGGTGTCCAGACCTATCATGTCAACAGATACTCATCAACAGTAGGTATATCGAAATTCCGTTCCATTGCTACAGAGAAAGATGATCTTTGGTATTTCTAAACATTTTCTAAGCGATTATCGCCTCTACACTACACGCGCTATCAGCCGGGGGAATATCTTGTTGGACAAGAAAGGATATGCCTCAGGAAAAGTGATGGTTGTTGTCTATCTCTATTCCTTTGTCCCGATTGCTCTGTTATAATAGACAATAAACAGTTACGTCAAGATATACTCAGCGTCGTTTGGTTCTAGGCGATGACTAGGCTTATTGGAATTAAAAGGATAATGAGAGCTTTCATATCAATCAAAAGCACAACGTTTGAATATACATACATACATATTCACCACGTAGTAAAATTATCTTTGTATTACAGAGCACAGATTTTTGTTGAACAGATAATGAAATTATCTGCTATAAATATGAACAATGTAAAGTGGTTTTATTTAACTACTGAAGTATAGTATCATACAGATAAGAGCATTCAATAAACCATATTACTGATAAGTTCCAATAAATCGTTATGAGCAGACTATAACATTTGTTTTAACCATTTCATGTCAGTTTTAATCATATCATCCACAAACGTATCTGTACACCTTCAAGCGTATGTAATACATCTGTCAGAATCAAACGCTAACCAAATGCCGCACCCTGTTTCGCTATCCCGGGATCCTGGTGCCAGGAACTTGCATTTTCAATGCCCATTCATATCAGTTGTTGATGACACCTTTGTTGTAATTAGGATACCAGGTCTTGTTATTTCCAGCAATATTCAAGTTATCCCTTTTCTGTTCGCAAAAAAATTACCAATATATTCGCAAGCAGGAAATGGCAAACAATGATATTTGGTTCTATTTTTAAGACGGCGCCACAAAATTTATATAGACTGCCTAAACATATGTGCTTTAATAACACGCGAGCGTTGAGGTGATGGCCCCCCAATCTGACTTTTTCTAGGATTAAGACGGACTCCGATGTTATAAAATTAAAATCAATTAATAAGATAGTTTATGTTCTCAAACTAATAGTCGGATCATATAGCTTCTAAAATAATAAATAACAGAAGCGTCATTGAACAAGTAAAATTTAAAACACCTACTGGGTCTGGTGGTCCCCGATCGTGTCGACAGATATATAAATAATGTAAACTAAGTTACAAGTCATGAAAAACGATAGATTAATCTCGTAAACTAATGTATTATGTATTATAACAACTTTAGGATAGAATGCCATGAGATTGATACGAATGTCTCAGTTAGTATTCCTTACAAAGTTATGGAACGGGATGTTAAAACATGTTAACCCGATGTCTAGGCCAAACACCGGCGTATCAGAAGATTTACACAGCGAACGAAATATACAATATACCATATGCCAGCTGTATCATGTATTGGGTTGGCTTTAGCTTGCTTTATAAAGCATTCAAAACATTATACGCAGTTAATCAAATATTTATAATTTATATACAAAGACATATAACCAAAGTGTGTAAGAAAATAAAGACCGATGTAGTGTGCTCAACAAAAACGTTAATTTTAACAAACATAGACGTGAAAAGACTATTCTCAACTAGTTTATTGTTGTTTAGTTTGAGTGTCTTCGGGCCTAAACCCCGCTACTCACGAGCAATTCTCCGTAGGCGACTTAAAATCTCAGGACATCGCTCCGTGTATTATCGAGATTGTGTGCCTTTAAGCCTAAATTTTTCGCGAATATAACACTAATCCTCTTAATTAATTGGCCTAAGACAAAGCCATAAGTATTAATCTAAAAAAATAATTTACGTTCTTATTTATTCCACGGAGTGAACTAGAATACATATATTTTTTTAATTCTTTCGATAGATAAAAATGTTCTCTTTTTTTAAACAAAAAATGAGTCGTCGTGACAAATTTTACTCCTTTTCGATTATAATTCTCTCGCAGCTGTGGGTATTGCTCATCCCTCTTTACAGTCTGTTTTAAAACCACAAAAAGCAACCAATAAAATTCTCGTATATGTATCTACTTATATTGTCGAGTGTCATAAGTTTTGACTGTATATATTTCAACAGTCCATGATCTTAACAAACTCTGTTTTAACAACTATGTTTTAAGCTGTATTTTTGTTTTGTTTTTGTTTTTGTTTTTGTTTTTTTTGTCTTTTTGTTGTTGTTTTTAAATTGCTTGTTAGACTTTACGATTGGATATGAGTTTGTTAACTCACTATAGCTAGTTTATGTTTAGTTTGGTGTTTTGTAGTGTACTGTTAAAATCATTTGCTGTACTCCTAAACATCAAACCAGTAATATCGTATCTTCCAAATAGATACCTTGATAGACAACATTTTCCTTAATTTTCACCAGTCGCCCCTTCACCCATTCGTCTTACCGATATAATTGGTCACTTTCCAGTATTGCGTCATCTAAAAACTAAAATAAATCCTAAAACCCAACCAGATATCTATATTCTAGTTTACCACATAAAACATCTGATTGACAGAATTTCTTCACAATTCTTAACGCAGATAGTTCTACATGTACTCGGAATTGGATTCAAATTTTCATTAATACTGAATTGGAGGATTGTTTCTTTGTGATACCTGGAACCATAAAATTCTAATGACGTCTTTATTCGCATTATCTCTCTGGTGTCAATGCTCCAACTAGGTCACTAGGATAAAAATCCGGCGACAGACGCGGGTAAAATTGAGTTACACACAACCTTGGGAATTCCTAAGACAATGCCACGCTTGGAGCTGTTGATGAATCACGTATACCGCACCAGATGATTTGACAGACAAACTAAACGCTTTCCCCAGGAGACAGATAAGGACTTGTGTGACCTACAAACACCAATAAATTTGACCCAGATACAATCGCCTGTTGATTATGCTTGAATATAATTTCTATGTTTTAGGTTTTACAGGAATATCCTCGGCAGACTTTCTCTGTTTGTAAGAATGAGTAAGCTGTGTACTGTTTGCCCGAGTGATGCGACCTTTGTGAGAAAATTGCTCACACAAGTGACCTGTTCAGTAAAACAAGTGACATGTTCAAATGATCTGGACATTATCAATTCGCTGCACTTGAGATATTACCAGTATCCTGTTGATGAAAGAGCGCACCGAAGAATCCGTGGTAATCATTTTGTTTCATTACTTTTTGGAAAGGGCTGATGGTTCGGTGACATTGTAGAACAAGGATTTGGTCTCAATGTAGAATTGGTCCGTAACCTGTAAACAGCATATAAACATGCCATTGCCAAAGAAAATCACAGTGCAATAAAACAGTCCAGTTTACTTAACATTTCTGCTATTATGGATGTCTGAAGTTCAGCTACATTTCGCAGTTACGTATTTTTTGATGACTTGACTGGGAGCCTTTAACAAAGATCAAGCGAATCTTATAGAAATATTTCTGCAATTTAACCTGTTGGTACGTATTCCTATGTTTCATTTAGTATCATTAGGTCTTCATTAACGTTAGTGTCATGTCGTGTCCGCTCCGTGTTAAACTCCACAGAAGTGGACTAATGACATACTCAACCTTTTGCATTAACAACGCAGATGACACGTCAAGCACCGTAAGTAGGTCATGTTTTTGACTATCATATTTGGAACTTCTCCCAAGAAACCGACAAGGATCTGCATATGTTAAACACATTATACGCTGAGGCGACAAGTCGTTACGGCGCTACAATATACACTCTATATTAGAATGAAGGAATCTGGAGCACACCAAGAAAACAGATTCCAAACACATACGAACTGTTATAACAAATAAATAAATTAAAAAGAAAACAAAACACGTAGTCGTCCGAACGATGCTCCATAAAGAATAAATTGGTGAACCAAATTACTGAACATCACACCAATATTATCATCGCCCGTCTACAATTAAAGACTCCACTTTTATTGGCGTAGAAACTACCAGTCTTCGCGCCATTGAGATGAGACATTTTTTTTAACATCGAGCAGCTCTTATTAACTGTAAGTCAGGTGGTGCTGCTGCAATAATGAGTACATGTTGAAACCGTGACATCCGGGTAGCTATCCTCTTTATTGCGAACGAACATAAGATTTCTATATATACATATAAGTCTGCATTGTTATGAAGTGGAAATCGCTTTAAAAACAAGACATATCCGTGTTTCTTGGAAAATGAACAAACCTCGAACAATTTATAGTAGGGACTTATTCTCTGTTAGAACCCCAATTTTGGGCCATTTTAATACAGAGTTAATTGTTATTTTGATATCCCAGGACATTTAAGATCTTCTAGAGTCGTATGCCTTTTCTCCTTCAAGATCTAAGGTCATCAGAGTCATCTTCCAAACAGATACCTTGATAGACAACATTTCCATTAATTGCCACCAGTCTTCCCTTCGCTCATTCGCTTTACCGATATAATTGATCACTTTCCAGTATTGCGTCATCTGAAAACTAAAATAAATCCTAAAACTCAACCAGATAACTATATTATATTGTACCACAAAAGACATCTGATTGACACAATTTCCTCACAATTCTTAACACAGTTACTTCGACAAGTACTCGGAATTGGATATATCCAATGCGTATATTTCAACTTCAAATTATTACGTGCAAATTTTTAGCAACTGAATTGGAGTATGGTTTCTTTGTGACACCTGAAACCATACGATTCTAATGACGTCTTTAGTCGCATTATCTCTCTGGTGTTAATGCTTCAACTAGGGCACTAGGATAAAAATCCGTCGAGAGACGTCGGTAAAATTATTGTACACACCACCTTGGGAATTCCTAAGACAATGCCACGTTAGGAGCTGTTAATGAATCACGTTTACCGCACCAGATGATTTGACTGACAAACTAAACATTTTCCCCGGAAGACAGATAAGGACTTGAGTGACCTACAAACACCAATAAATTAGACCCAAATACGATCGAATGTTGAAGATGCTTGAATAGCATGGCTATGCTTTACGTTTTACACGAATATCCTCATACGAATTTATTTCTTTGTATGAATGTGTAAGCAGTATACTGTTTGTCCGGGTGATGCGGCATTTGTGAGAAAACTGCTCACACAAAGGACCTGTTCTGTAAAACCAGTTACATGTAGATATGATCTGGACATTTTAAATTCGTTGCACTTGATTGAGGTATTACCAGTATCCTGCTGGTGAAAGAACACACCAAAGAATCCGTGGTATTAATTTTGTGTCATTACTCTTTGGAAACAGCTGACATTTAAGTACAAGTATTTTGTAATTACAACTACCCCTATCAGTAAATACAGCAATACTATGGACCTGTTACCGACTTCTATGATCTAGTTGGTTGTGAAGGTTACTGTATAGTACATAGGCAAAGATTTACAGCTACGCATTAGCGAACCCTATTGGGCTGCGGAAAATAGATAACATCAGTTAATCACAGCCTCTTGAATCGTCTAGTGCTAAATCTGTCTTTTAACGTTATACTTGAGATTTTTACTCGGGATTAGGGTTAATATTGATCATAACCAAACTCTGAACGCAAGTCTGTAGTTAGACTGTAGTCAGTTAAAACCTAAATGTATCCCTCAGCCGGACACTTACATAGCGACATATGTTACATGTTCATTAGGCAAGGAACAATGTGAAGTGGACTATCCGTCGTCATATAAGTGAAATACCCTTGAGTATGACGTTAAATCCTTATCAAACGAACGCAGAATCCAACGTTGGTCCTATTGGTCGCTGGTCGACTGCAACGAGTTGGAGGCGGCCATCATCAAAGGGAATATTCCGCGATTGTGGAATGGTATTTACAGCTTTCTATTCTGACTTTCACTAATTTTATGTAACGCAAAGTTGACATAAGATGTTATATCATTAATTACGGCACTAAACACAAATCAAGCAAACCGTATATGTTTGATTTTGTCGTACAAAAGGCACAATAATATTGACCAACTTCACGTCTCCAAACTATTTATCTTTGGATTATCTACTTATGACTTTACTGCTCTACGTAAAGTCAGTGTCATTTACTTACAGAAAACACAGGCAATAATAGGAGGTGGAAGAGGGGAGCTAAAAGAAAAACACCAGAGGGCTGAAGAGATGAGCTAGAAGAAACAATGAGGGGGTGGACGAGATGAGCTAAAGAAAACACCCGGGGGGCGGACGAGATAAGCTTGACGAAAACATCGTCCTTTGCTAACGTGCTAAACAGGTTGTGTCGTAACTTCTTGTAGTAATATTTTGCAGATAAATCAATATAATTAAGATAACAAAATTTCTTTTGTAGCTGTCATTTGTGCTTCTGTCACGAAACGATTGATAATTCAGCTACATCAGAGAATATTAAATACAGATTGCAGCTAATTACATCAGTATGTGAGTAAAATAACACATCTTATTTAACATCGTTTCGGTAGTTAAAGTTATTCTTATTCTAACGCATTACGTCAGACCATTCATGGGAGCTCCCCGGTGAAGCTTACTGGAGTGTCCCTAATTGTTACTGGAAACTATCCAATTAGGCGTAAACAATAATCGTAGTGCTCATTCCATGCATGCGTTCGTTATATTATGTCGTCAAATACCGTCTGCCCTCAGGCACTTCGTTTTTAGGCTTTTCTACCAAAATGAAAACAAAAAAACAAAACAAAAAACACTCAGATATTCTTCATTAGCTGATGTAAGGTCAGGATATCGTCCTGAAATGTGTTTAAATTATTATCGACTGTCGCTATTCCTATGCCAGTTATATTTGACTTTTGTCCTAACTCCAATTAACGTTACGTTGCCCATACAGCGTTCATTAATTCAAAAGGTTTCGGTCTATCTTGTGATCATAAGCAAGTCGAATTATTTTGAATGAGTACTGACATGTCGTACAAATGGCACGTTTCGATGGTTCTGGTTTTAGAATGGTGTATCTGTGCCGGTTACACATAGGTATGATACCACAGGTGTTTAAGGACATTGAGTTATTTATTCATGGTTGTAAGATGAATGACAAGAGATTTCTCATAGTTATCGTTCGCAGGCATTTAGAACCGGTTATTCTCACGATATAGGAATTATTAGTGTATGACTATATCCACTATATATATACAGTGCATGTTACAAGGTTATAGGCAACTTTGTCGTTGCAGAAACCCCAAACCTCAGAGTTCAGTCGAAAGGCTTTCCGTGTTGAATGCGGCGTTTGTATTAAACTGGATTATTATATAACCGTCTTTCAACTAGTTTGGACTGTTCATGATAATAGCAATGATTTTGTTACATTTGACAGGAACACAACACATAGTTCATAGGGGCTCATCAGAACTTGAAAGCTACTAATGAGCTAACATTTATCACAGTGATTACCCAGTATCGGCTAATTGTTCTCTCACAACAACATCGGAATCTCTTTAAGCGTTTGGTTTTTTCTCTATGGAAACCGCATTAGGAAAGGAAATGACAGAATACCGCAGAGTTTTAAAGAATCATTTCAACAAAATCAAATAAATATTGATTAACGATGTATACTGAATGATTTTAAACACTTCAATGATTTTATCAAAAACATATCAAGAAAGCATAGCTTTTTTAGCCGATAGATTAAAATCTACTCCAGATAACTGTAAAAACAGCGATACAATATTTGCAGCTGGACAACTGTATGACATTTGTCAGGCAACTTTTATGTTTATCGAGGGCTTTGCTCTTGAGAAAACTTCTTAGATTTAATCGGTACTGGGATCTTCAAATATCGTCTCCCAGACAGGCAAATCTCCATTGACATGTACATATCAAATCAAACCATATAGCCAGAATGCACGCTTCATATTTTTGGTCGATAGCTAAAACGGCTGTATATCCGGAATTGAGAAGCTAAAATAGGAGGTGGAAGAGGGGGGCTAAAAGAAAAACACCAGAGGGCTGAAGAGATGAGCTAGAAGAAACAATGAGGGGGTGGACGAGATGAGCTAAAGAAAACACCCGGGGGGCGGACGAGATAAGCTTGACGAAAACATCGTCCTTTGCTAACGTGCTAAACAGGTTGTGTCGTAACTTCTTGTAGTAATATTTTGCAGATAAATCAATATAATTAAGATCTCTGTGTTTGGTTTAATTCTGTAATGCATTGGTCATATATATTACAGGCTAAATGGTTGATAGATTATCATACTATCCAGTAAAATGCAACGCTAAAGTAAGCTTGCCAAAGCGTATAAAGTATGACAAACTCATTAAAAACGCTTTTATATGTATGTAATCAATGGTGACCTCAATGAAATATAGGTAATGCCACGAACGATACTAAATTGTGTATATCCATCTTGCCATTGTTTATTTATCTGGTGCTTATTTCCGGTACAACATTTTAACGGTTGCTCTTTATGGAACGAGTTTCCGTTTTGTGAGAGAGTCATATTGAACAGTAAATACTGAGCTAATTAGAAACTCATGAAGTTACTTTATCCAGCAGAACATAATTCTTTTTAATAAGACTTCAACATACGTTGGTTGAGTTAAAAGTCTAACCGATCTAAATACATCTACTTCTTGTGCGGAAGACAAATTATTTCAACGATCGAATTCCCAGAATCGCCAATGAAAACAACTCATGTAATCTTTAAAAACCGTGTTGAAACGAAAATTCCCAGACTCAGAAAAATGAATTCAAGTAGCAACCGCTACAACTTGAAAAGTAATGAAAATACCAATCAAACTGAGAGCGTCTGTCGACCTCAGTCAAAGGATGACGAGTGTGCTTGGCGTAAGATTCCATCACGTATGTAACTGAAGGAATCAAGATTCCATCACGTATGTAACTTAAGGAACCAATCAGCGCCAGATTCCCTCAAGACCTGCCTTAATATGATATATTGTCGGTTCCTAAAAAATATTACCTCGTTCACTTTTTCTTGAAGTTTGGTAGATTGGTCTTGTCGCGTATAAAATGGGGCTGTCCATCCGATTTGACGCCAGATGGCGCAGTAGTATAAAATTGGTAATTCCGGCCTGACAATGGTTATGACGTTCCTAGTAGAATATCTTGTTCTCGTCAATCGGTATAAGTAGGTATTGATTTTTGGGAAATGACATCCTCAGATGTCCCGATATCTTACAAAAGACATTGGTCAGAAATTTCACAGCAATAAAGGTACACAGAGTTGTTTCTTATCAACTTAAACCGCTTTGTCTGTGTGCAATAATTTGCGAAAAAAAATCCAAAAATCAAAAACATACATAATGTTCAGATCTCCATCACTCGTATTATAGTATGGTTAAAAGAAATATTTTGTTAAAAATCGATCATAGGATTCACATTAAGACCTGTAAGAACTGGAGGCCGTTTCGAATTAGATCGGCTCTCTTGATAGTTTATACCTTTAATCTTTATCGGATAGTGTTCCATATTGCCCGTCTTTGTGGCAGTGATTTGACTTTTTCAGACATGTCACATAACTCAGGCCGGAATGTAAAGCCAGCCGATAGTGGAATTCCTAAATGCACCCAAGGCAAGCGTCAATAATGTAAAGGATTGATAAAATACAAATAGATGATAATTCATTGTTTTAATATACCATGCATGAAACACTTGCAACAATATTCTGTTTAAGGTATTCTGGAATTTCTTTAAATGTCAAAGTTCTTGCGAAATTATTTTAGAAATGTCACATTAAGCCATCCAAATATACACGTGATATTATATTCGTATTGTAGAGAGTTTTTACAAGGTTTCCTTCCGGGTTTCCACCGTAACTAGGCAAGGAACAATGTGAAGTGGACAATCACACCCGTGGTCATACTAGTGGTTTGATCAAGATGGAAAGTTAAAGTCCTACAGTGTTAAGTAAAGAAAGCATTGCATCTCTCCAAACAAACTGCTGTTAGCCAGACGGCTCCATGTATACCAAACAAAATCTTTTTAAAAAACGCGTGTCTCCGTAGTGGCCATCTATGATTTTTCTGTTGCTGAGTGTCACAAACACCTCTCGTCTCTGCGCCCCAGCTGACACAGATAAACTCCCGCAACCCCTTCGCTTTTGACAAATTGTTTGTCCAATCCAGGACGACATACTGTAAATCTCCCGGTCGATGGTCCTTTTAACCCGTCACCGATCGCGGAAGAAGAACCAGATCCAAAAGTTAAAAATGGCAATATCTCACTCCCCATGCTGGAATATCGATCGGGTGAGTGGGTGATGACAGCGGCAAAGGTCAATGTATCATTGGACAGAATCACAAACCGCCCAGTCAGAAAGAAACAGAACAACTGTTTAAATGCTCGTCAAATCTGGAGTACCAGCGCATAGAGTTATGAAAACTACTACAGCAATTAAGCGAAAAGGATTGTCAATGAATTGTTTCAATTTGTATTGTGTCTTAAAAAATGAAAGGCTTATTAAATGCACTTATCTGAAAAGACTCAGTCGGAAAAGAGATTCATCAGCAAATCTATGTGCTAAGGTTACTTTGTATCACGTCCTGTGATTGCCCTGTATTTGTTCCACTATATGTAGCGAACGACGTCAAGGCTGACACTGCATGGTTGTCGTCCAGCCATATATGTGAAACACGTAGCGTACACGGCACTATACGAAACAAACAAACCAATACCTGTCAAGGTTTGTAAATAACAACCAGGTTCTAGCTTGAATAACTCCAAACTAATTCACGACCAATTATATTTTTAAAGTTATGCATTTGTTTTCATGCGGATCAGAATGGATTGAGGCAAATAGCTTTCAACAAGAATCACAGGACTTATCTCACAGGGATGAGTGTCTATAAATAACGCTGATGTCGATTTAATAACCTTTTAAAGCTATTATTGAGATGAAGTAACAGTTTTTCTAACACGGAATGAGATTTTGTTTCTTCTTGGGATTCACCTTACATAAGCCATCATCATAAATATAACATTAACAAGGTTTAACTGAATTCGCGTTCAACCATGATCGTATCTTTCCAAACCAACAGATAAAAACCAATGTAAAACTAACTGGTAAATGTCAGGTGGCAAAGATAAATCTCATTTCAATATATAAAAACACGTGATAATAATAATACAAATAATAATAAAACTTGTTGTATTCCATACGTCAATCTTACCTATACACTCTAAGAAAAAAAGGGTCAAGTTAGAACCTTTAAAGGTTCTTCGGAGTGGATCATATAGCGAACCTTTTTCGGTTCTTTGAAGAACCCTCTAA
>JAVFBX010205302.1:0-12309 GCA_034783855.1 Mopalia kennerleyi | reverse complement strand
GTATATGAGTGAGTCACACGATGTGGCTCCGGCAATCGCGGGGGTGGTTTTTATGAGGTTTCTTCCCAGTTTTCCACTGTAATTAGGCCAGGAACATTGTTAAGTGAACAATCCGTCGTCATATAAGTGAAATACCCTTGAGTATGACGTTTAAACCCCAATCAAACAAACAAACAAACCCATGCACGTAGGCCTACCAGGTACCGAATTGTATTAGTCTTGTAATAAAAACTAGTATATAATCGGCATACATATATGAGAAGCTGCAGAGTACAAGTAAACCTGCTTGGAGATGGCTCGATGAGTTAAACGTGGTCTTAGATCAAGAGAATAAAATTATTAATTTGTGTTAAGACCTATAGCTGCATCTATAGTGTATATTCACCTGAATTTTGTACTGTATCTTATCAAGTCGTTGGGCTAAAAATATATTGGATGGTAACAAGTATTTAATCGCAGTTAAACAGTTTGGGACTAAATCTTAGACCATAGAAACTTATTCTTTATGAAAAGTTATCGATATCTTGGACAAAAATATAAAAAAAATTTCAACTGTTTAAATTTTTTTTTTCTTTAAACAAAAAGTGTAGATTATTTAAGTGTTGAATTTTTACCACTATAGCCATTTATCGCCTTTGACCCTATAAGCCATTCATCTCTCTAATATTATTGGTTAAGCTTACATTACAATAATTAATAAGACAACTACGATACCTACATTGTTTGGAAGTAGCTAACCTGATACAATATATATATACATGTTGTATATACACTTTAAATTTACATAGTTGCTTTATGGTTAATATATTTTTTGTTTCAGATAACTATCTGTATTGAGAAGTTACACCAGTAAAGAGAAAATGGCAGGCTGGGCTACACGCTTACATGTATATAAAATATTGTCTTGTCTAACCACAATAATTGGCATGATAATGACTCCAGTGTTACAAAAGATATTTTCATGGATTTATGATGGCTCCTCTCAATCAGTGCCGCCCATTGAAGACCCTTTATTGTTGAGCTCCGCAACAAATATAGCAAAGAGAATTCGGAAACGAGAGGTATGGTTTTTGTGTTGAATTTACATTTTGTGGAATATTATTGTTTTTAAATCAAGTATTATCAACGAAAGGCTACATTCCATGTTTTTAGATTTAATGCCAGATAGGCACTGTATCGAAAATTCTACAAAATGTAAATCAATGCATTAAATCTTTATTATTTCAAAGTGGCACATTTTTCTTCATTATGTGTAAAATTCTTTGTCCTAGCTGTGTTCACATGTCCACATTTCTCTGTGTTGTTTTCTTAAGTTAGGGGCAGTAGCCTTAAAGCAGTTACCTAAACTGATAGATGGCTGACTGGCAGGGCCACTTGCTGAATGTCAAAGTGGCTCGTGACCAGTAATTTTTTACTTGTGGCAATTGTGTACTCTGAGGATGATAGGTTTGGTTTAATTCTTGTGCAATTCTCAGCCTGCAGTACCTTATTGAGCTGGTATATGTGTATATCCTAAGAGACAAAAATACTGTTCATGGTCACTTTTGTTCTGAATAATGACATTATTTCACTGTACACTTGACATATAGTAAGTCTAAATATGTGAGTCATATATTGATATATTGATCTACATGCAGTTAAGCAGCTGTTCAGTTCCTGCAGTGATCTCAAAATCCCTGAAATACCAGTTTGTAAGCTGATTTATCCCTAACCCATACCAATATGTTTGTTTTCATATTTAACAATACATGTTACTGTACTTTATGTACGATGTAAATGGTCATTACCTTCTTTCGATATGTCTGTAGGTACCCATAACACATCTCAAGATTAAGATATATCCAGAAACTTGTCTCAGGGAGTTTATCTAGAACATAGGATGATTCATGGATTTTAATTAATCTACATTCCTGTTCCAGTGTGATTACTTAAAATTTAGAAATATAGAAGAGAAAACTGTGAGAGTGCCAATAATGTCTAGTGATAGAAAAAAATGTTTAATTTCAAATCGCATATCAACCGAGGTATAAACTGGTTATTATTCCTGTGACTGCTGGGGCCAGCAGCTGTGGTAAAGTGGTTAGCATGTCGACCTGCTTCCACCATCAGTTATATGAGTGACTTGAATAAAGTGGCTCTGGTAATTGCTAGAGTGGATTTTTACGATGTTCATTCTCTGTTTTCCACTGTACTTATGCAAAGAACAGAGTGAAATGGACAATCTGTGTCACAAGAGTGACATACCTTTAAATATGATGTTAATCGTCGAATAAACAAATCCAGTGATTGCTCAGATAGCCGGATGTTTTTCGTGAGGTTTTTTCATGGTTTTCCACCAGGTATTAACAATGCAACGTTGTCCTAGAATTGATATATCTTTGAAAATAAAAGTGAACACTAGTCAAAATAAATAAGCCAACCATGAAAGAATGACTAATTGTTTTAGGTGAAAGCAGTGGAAGTGATGGAGAGTTTTATTGGGAGAGTATCCATTGTGAACCCTCTAATAAATGGTGTCGTAGCAGAGAGATATGAGTTAGCCCTGGATGAAGCCAGGAAGGTGGATGACATTTTAGACAAAGGAAATCTTTCACCAGAGTTCTCAGAAGAAAATGCTCCATTTCTTGGTGTTCCGGTCTCCATCAAAGAAGCATTTGCTTTAAAAGGTTTGCTCTTTCTCCAGAATTAGTAACTCTGGTCATTTGGTATTCATGATATATTCAGAAAAAACTCTAATGAGTGACCGAGAGATATCAAATTTATGAAACGAGGGTACTTATTTTCACCTGTACGAAGTAAGGTGAGCTTATGTTCTACTGCTTGCATTGGTGGCGGCGTCCGCATCAGTCATGTAAAGGCTTCTATAATTAAATATACTGAGGGAATTTTTCAGAAATTTTACACACAGTTTGCCTGACCGGAAAAGAAGACATTATTAAAATTATATGGAAATCTGTTAATATTAATTATGCTAATTAGGTGCTGTTGTTTTATAGGTAATAGTGTACAATTTGCGTTAAGCAATATAAAATTGTGAGTAAACGTCCTACAACATGAGAGGAGAGGATATTATCTGTTCAGCTAATTATATGCATATTAAATACTTCACCAAGCTTTTCAATTAAATTTGAGTTAAGCACCATAGCTCCAAATTGAATACCTCTTTTGTCCTAAAATTGTGAATAAATGTCACACAACCTGCATATTAATTACTTTAACAAGCTTTTCAGGTAAATTTGTGTTAAACATCGTAATTCTACATTGAATAGCTGGTTTGTCCTAAAATTTTGAGTTAATGTCGCACAACATGTGAGGAGAGGGATATTATCTGTTCAGCTCATTACAGGCATATTAATTACAAGCCCTATACAGACACTAATTAATTTCCATTTCCATTTTGACGTCAGTGGTTTTGTAAATGTTGTTCGTGATTGTATTCGGATAATACAGACTTAAGAGATGTGTTTGAATGTAGTATGTACTTAGTGATTTACATTTACATATTTTGACTTAACACAGTATTATATGTAAGCTTAAAAAAATAAAATTAAGTAAACATTTTCACAATTTTAATGGACTATTTTGATGTTCTACAGGAATGCCTAACACCTCTGGTCTTATCAGTAGAGTAGGCTTGACGTCCGAGGCAGATGCTCTTACTGTGAGAAATTTAAAGAGAGCAGGAGCTATTCCTTTTGTGTCAACAAACACCAGTGAGCTGTGCATGTGGTTTGAATCCAGTAATAAAGTGTATGGTCAGTCGAAAAACCCATACAATACTGGTCGTATTGTTGGAGGGAGTTCAGGTGAGATTCACTAGTTTGTACTTGGTCCTAATTTAGATTGGCCTTTCTGGAACAATTATGCCTACATGGAGTGCTACAGATTAAATAAAACAAAACACAGTAATGTTTGGTGTGATTTTGAATATAAAGAAAGAAAAAGTATGTTTTTACGAGTGTCGGCTAGGCGATCAATTTCTGGGATGACAGCTCATCTAAGAGAAGGAAAACTCTAATTTCAAACCTCCGCTGCCTTGCGTCCATACCCACTCTTAGGAAAGGCTTCGTGAGTCAACCCTGAGGAAATATCCGGATTCGGAGTCCTCATGGCATTCTGCGGCTGTATACAGCAATGTTTTGGCAACTTCTGTGACGGCACTGGAACCATGTATATTGGTGTTTGTCTTTCCAATGGACCATTCCAGTGACGTAGAGAAGGGGGGCCTGAGGGCATAGCTTGCACTCCATACTCACTTACCCAGACTTTGTGCTCTGGAGAAGTCACTCCAGCTTCGCTCTGAAGTCTGGACAAAACACAGAAAGTAGCAGTCTACCGGTTAAAAGTATGCATACTCAATTGGGGTAGAGTCAGACACCAAGGACTGCTTCAGACAGTGGGAGAGGTCATCGCATCTCACTGGGCAGCTACTGCCTGCCTTAAGCTGGGCAGTTCCCAGCCAATAAGGTGCTGCCCCGCCACAGTCTGTTAGCCTCGCTGGGTGAGTGATGCTTAGGGTGAAAACAGACAACGGATGGACAACTGGGCACCAGGCATCAGAAAAATGAAAACTCCCGCCCTGAAATTGGGCACATGGAACATAAGGACAATGACACCAGACGTTTCTATTGACCTGCAGGAAGTAAATGATGCTCGAAAGACAGCCGCCATCGACACCAAGTTGAGCAGACTGCAGATGGACATCATCCCCTTCAAGAAACCAGGCTCCCAGAAACAGGATCTGTGCGAGAGAGAGATTTCACCCTGTTCTGGCAGGGCAAATCATTAGACAAGGTTAGAGAACACGACTTGGGATTCGCAGTTAGAAACAGAATATTGAGGCCCATGGTCCTGAGGAGAAGGAACAGAGCGGACACTGTCTCTCCTACTGCAATCATCCTCAGGACCAGTCCGTTTAATCAATGCCTACACAACAACTTTGGCATCCACAGCAGAAGCAAGACAAGATTTACAATGACCTCAGTGCTGCTATAAGGAGAATTCCTCTAACAAAGAACTACTGTTCATTGCTGGCGATTTCAATGCCAGAGTAGGTGTTGATCAGCACTCCTGGCCCACCAGCTTGGGTCAGTTCAGCACAGGGAAAATGAACTAGAATGGCCAGCGCCTGCTAGAGCTCTGCTGTCATCATGGGTTGTGCATCACTAACACCATATTCAACACAAAATCTCAGCATCAAGTCTCCTGGAGACACCCGTGATCCAAACGCTGGCATCAACGTGACCTGATCCTCACCAGACATGTCAACCTTTCCAGCATCAAGATCACTCGCAGCTACCAGAGCGCCGATTGTGGCACTGATCATTTTTTGGTGTCCAGTAATGTGAAGCTTTGTGCGAAGAAACTGCGAAAGGAGAGCAGACCTCACATCAACACCAGCAAAACACGCGATCAAAGAAAAGATGAGGAGTTTGCACGTATGTTGGAGGATTCTCTCCCTAGCCCACTCACTGCACATGCCCAAGACCGATGGGAACACTTTAGAGATGCCGTCTACAATGCTGCCATGTCCACCTTCGGTAAAAAGACCAGCAAGTCATCTGATTGGTTTGTAGTCCACTGAAAAGAAATGACACCAGTCGATGAGGCCAAGAGAAACGCCTTGACAGCATACAAAAGCAATCCCAATGAGCAGAACTTCCAGGTTCTCCGGGCTGCTCGCGACAACGTCCAGCAGGGTGCCAGACAATGCGCAAACAACTATTGGCTTCAGCTCTGCTTCCAGATTCAGATCACAGCTGGATAAGGCAACATCAAGGCCATGTATGATGGCATCAAGCACACATTGGGTCCAACACAAAAGAAAACTGCCTCTTTGAGCTATTTGCAAGGGAAAATGAAGTCACAGAAGATTCCCTGATTACCATAGAGTGCCTACCAGTGCAGGAAGAGCTTTACAGAGAACCAACAATAGATGAACTCAGGGAAGCCTTGCACTCTCTTGGCTCTGGCATCGTTGGGAAAGTCTTGGCATGAGTAGTATTGAAGAGGCTCCAAGTAATTGGAGAGCAAGTCTACCCTGAATCGCAGTGCAGTTTCTGTGCCAACAGATCCATTATAGACATGACCTCCCTCAAACAACTTCAAGAGAAATGTAGGGAGCTAAGGCAGCCACTCTTCATTGCCTTCATAGACCTCACAAAGGCTTTCAATCTGGTCACTAGGGATGGCCTCTTCAAGATCCTTCCCAAGATCGGATGTCCACCCAAACCTCTCAGCATCATCAGATCCTTCCACGAGGGCATGAAAGGCACAATTGTCTTTGACTGCTCAACATCAGCTGCCTTCAATATACGGAGCGGAGTAAAACAGGGGTGTGTCCTGGCTCCCACCCTGTTTGGAATCTTCTTTGCTGTGATGCTGAAATATACATTTGTCCTGCAGCTGAAGGTATCTACCTTTGAACCAGGTCAGATGGAAAGCTCTTCAACCTCTCTAGGCTGAGCCAAGACTTAAGTTCAGCTCAGGTGCCTGCATGACTTCCTCTTTGCAGATGACGCAGCAGTAACCGCCCACTCAGTAGAGAACCTACAGCAGCTCATGACTCACTTCAGTGATGCCTGCCAAGACTTCGGGCGTACCATTAGCTTGAAGAAAACACAAGTCATGGGACAGGATGTGGACTCTCCTACAGCCATCAGCATCAATGATCATGAACTGGATGTCCATGACTTCGTGTATCTGGGATCAACTATCTCAGACACCCTCTCACTTGACGCAGAGTTCAACAAGTGCATCGGCAAGGCAGCCACCACCAGGACCAGACTGACAAAGAAAGCATGGAACAGCAGCAAGTTGACTGATCACACAGATCTACAGAGCCTGCATCGTGAGCATGCTCCCGTATGACAGAGAATTCTGGACTTTGCGTTCCCGACAGGAGTGAAAGCTAAATGCTTTTCAAATGCATAGCCTCCGACGTATCCTGAACATCATCTGTGCAGAAGGTCCCTCCAAGTTTGAAGAGACACTCGCTCAGTAGCACGAGGCAAGAGAATGAAAAGAAAGGCTGCAGCCCAGGCAGACAGATTTATTTTAAATTGACTCCAGACCTATACAAGTGCAATGATACTGAATGTGTAATGCTCAGAGTTTAGATTCATTACATTCTGATGAAAAAAAATAGCTCTGAAAGTGGTATTGTAAGTCAGTAAGAGGTTTGTACATGTGTATTATCTGTTGACAGGAGGTGAGGGCTGTGTGATTGCCTCTGGAGCCTCAGTCTTTGGTATAGGCTCAGATTCAGGGGGCAGTATCAGGATGCCGGCTTTTTTCAACGGAATCTTTGGACATAAACCGTCGCAAGGTAAGGCAGTGCACTGTTGGTTAAAATTTTAACTTTAATATAGAGAATATTATTAAATGTTACAAATGACAAATTTGACGGTTGATGAATAGTAAAATCATTAACCAGATAACCGAAAATTTTACACGACCCCTTAAGTTGTGTATGCCGGTCATGTGGATTGATTGATTGGTGTTTTAGGCCATGTTTAATGGTATTTAACTTACAAATCGGCGATGTATTGCAACAATAATTGACATTAGCAAAACCAAGATGTGAAGCGTTTCCATAATGTTGGAAAGTTGATTTTCCTCCAGTGCTAAGTAAAGACAGTAGTGGTACTCTTCAAACAAGCTACCCTTAGCCAGAGGGTGCCAGTCATGTGGAAAGTTCAGGGTAAATTACTTGCAGAGAAATCTGACACTTTCTTTTCTATACTTGAATAGTATTTGAATATCACAAACTTAAAAGGTACTGGGTTACGAAAATCAGTACTCGTTTCACCACTTGTTAACAAACTCAAGGCCCAATGTATAGTTCTTTGTTACTTTAACCAGTTTCTGAAGGCTATTTATTTATCTGATTTGTGTTGAAGTATACTTTGATATGACTGCTGCCTTTTTGCTCTACAGAGAGTTAATACAGATCCTCAGGAGTGAATTGAGGGTCTGTCACTACGTGTATTGCTTTGTATGAGACCATCGCTGTATTATCCTATATGTATTACAACTGGGCTCAATATACTCCTACAGATTTGTCGTGTACCTCAGGCTGTAACATTTAGCTTATAACTTGTACTGATTTGTTTCAGGTATAGTCAATAGTGAGGGTTTATACCCAGTAGGGGCTGGCCGACAATTAAACCTGTTGGCTACAGGGCCTATGTGTCGTTACTCAGAGGATCTCATACCTATGCTTAAAGTACTGGGTGGAGAAAATGTACACAGATTAAATTTAGATGAACAGGTAAATCTCCTGGATATACTATTATCTAATTATGTGTGTCTGTTGTATATAAATGGTTTAGGCCTGCTGATAGACTGTTGATGTTTTCGAGGCAGTTCCTGTTGTCCTGATGATCTCAGATCTTGTCTGGTGGGTAGTGAGGAGTTTCCTGTTGATCTGATGGGTAGTAGTACAGAGCTTCCTGTTCTGATGATATCAGACCTATTCTGGTGGGTAATGGTAGGGAGCTTCCTGTTGTCCTGATGAGCTCTGATAGGTTGTGGTAGGGAGCTTCATGTTGTCCTGATGAGATCTGATGGGTAGTGGTAGGGAGCTTTCTGTTGTCCTGATGGGCAGTGTGAGGGAGCTTCATGTTGTCCTGATGAGCTCTGATGGGTAGTGGTAGGGAGCTTCATGTTGTCCTGATGAGATCTGATGGGTAGTGGTAGGGAGCTTTATGTTGTCCTGATGAGCTCTGATGGGTAGTGGTAAGGAGCTTCATGTTGTCCTGGTGAGCTGTGATGGGTAGTGGGAGGAAGCTTCCTGTTGTCCCGATGAGTTCGGGTGGGTAGTGGTAGGGAGCTTCATGTTGTCCTGGTGAGCTCTGATGGGTAGTGGTAGGGAGCTTCATGTTGTCCTGGTGAGCTCTGGTGGGTAGTGGTAAGGAGCTTCATGTTGTCCTGGTGAGCTCTGTTGGGTAGTGGTAGGGAGCTTCATGTTGTCCTGGTGAGCTCTGTTGGGTAGTGGTAAGGAGCTTCATGTTGTCCTGGTGAGCTCTGTTGGGTAGTGGTAAGGAGCTTCATGTTGTCCTGGTGAGCTCTGGTGGGTAGTGGTAAGGAGCTTCATGTTGTCCTGTTGAGCTCTGGTGGGTAGTGGTAAGGAGCTTCATGTTGTCCTGGTGAGCTCTGATGAGTTGTGGAAGGAGCTTCATGTTGTCCTGATGAGCTCTGTTGGGTAGTGGTAGGGAGCTTCCTGCTGGCCTGCTGATCTCAGATCTTGTCTGGATAATAGTGGTAGAATGCCTCCCGTTGGTACTCTCAGGGCTAAGGGGCAACATGAACCTGATCTGTTGTGGTTTCCACTCTCAGTATTTGTAGATTTAAAGAATACCGTAAAATCCAAAATCGTTGTTGTATCTAAACTGAGCCACTTTTACACTGTAACATCTACAAAATCTAGTCTATTCAAGCTAATAGCACCACCCTTAATTTGCTGGTACATGTGGCTATTGAGCTAGAAATCCTAATATTTCAAAGAGTTTTAGCCGTAGCTTAGTGGTTAGAGAGCGCGCTTCCTAAAGCCTACTTGGATTTACCGTTCACAGGATCGAGTCCATCTATCGACACTCAGATATATGCGT
The DNA here is from genome assembly GCA_034783855.1 of Mopalia kennerleyi. NCBI lineage: Eukaryota > Metazoa > Mollusca > Polyplacophora > Chitonida > Mopaliidae > Mopalia > Mopalia kennerleyi. The sequence goes on along the minus strand of JAVFBX010205302.1, from coordinate 2,698 downwards.
GAGTCACACAATGTGGCTCCGGCAATCGCGGGGATGGTTTTTACAAGGTTTCTTCACGGTTTTCCACCGTAATTAGGCCAGGAACATTGTGAAGTGGACAATCCGTCGTCATATAAGTGAAGTACCCTTGAGTATGACGTTAAACCCCAATCAAACAAAGAAATCAAAGAGTTTTTGACAGTTTCAATATCTCAGTAGTTAGACAGGGTTTCTCTAGTTTGGTACATGTACATTGTACAGAATATGTTTAATAGTCATTTATTAATGAAGAAAATATATGTGTATCTGTGAGTTAGAGTTACTGAAAAGTGTAAAAGTGTGGGATATTTATAAACTCTATGTTTCCCTTTAGGTAGATTTGAAGAAAGTGAAGATTTTCAGCATGGAGAATGATGGCGGGAATCTATTTGTGTCTGCTGTGAGCAATGAGCTTATAACAGCCCAAAGAAAGGTATGGTTATAATATCACTTTTGCCATAGTCATAGAATGTCACAGTAGAAAAAAGTCACAAATCTGGCAATCAACAACATATGCATGTTAAGTTCCTCTATTTCGGTTTATTAAAACCGTCTACTGGAAATTTGATTACTTACAGTGTATTGAGAGGACATTACTTACAGTGTATTTTAGAGGACGTTTTATTGTAAAGGAAACTTAACACAATGATAGGTCTTTGCTGGCTTTAAATACACAGTTTAGCTAGGATTCAGGAATTCTTACCAGGGTTTAGATCTATCAACAACAACAGTGTAGTCAACCATGGGCCTTCAACCATGGTATAATAATTATAGAGAACCAATCTGCTAAACCTCACAATATTACTGTGGTATTATCACTATGCTCATGGTATCCTCACTATACTCATGGTATCCTCCCTATACTCATGGTATCATCACTATGCTCATGGTATTATCACTATGCTCGTGGTATCCTCACTATACTCATGGTATCCTCACTATGCTCATGGTATCATCACTATGCTCATGGTATTATCACTATGCTCATGGTATCCTCACTATACTCATGGTATCCTCACTATACTCATGGTATCATCACTATGCTCATGGTATCATCACTATGCTTATGGTATCATCACTATGCTCATGGTATCATCACTATGATCATGGTATCATCACTATGCTCATGGTATCATCACTATGCTCATGGTATCATCACTATGCTCATGGTATCATCACTATGCTCATTGTATGATCACTATGCTCATGGTATCATCACTATACTCTTCATGATAGATGTATGAATATGCATCAAAATCATACATTTTGTTCACCGGAAGCCTAATATTATACCAGCCTAGTCGCACTATTTACCTCTCATAAATAAACCTAGCAAATTTAATATGACTTAAAATATGCAAATATCTTGACTTCTGAGCAATAGAGAACAATGCATTCAGGAGATAAACTACATGTATTGCACCACACGGCACCTGTTTGTCAGGTGTATCCAAATGGGTATGATAGGCTGGTTTACATGTTTACAAATCATTGTCTGTTAAATAAAATCTGAGTCATTTTTTTAAAAATGGAATGGAAAAATACGGGGCTTGTTCCACAAAGTTCATCTAAATTTTCATGACGCCCAGTACTGGAGGTATTGCGTTGTCATAGTAATTACGATCAACTTAGGCTAAGATCCCTTTGTGGAACTATACCATGGAGAATACAGACAGTGCAGCGACCAAAAGATTAGTACGAGATTTATACTAAAGAGAAAAAATGAGAAGTTGAAATCAGATCGTTCAGAACGACGCCATATCATGTCACTTTGTTATTGGGGTATTCACTTCTAATTGATTGTTGACATTAATCAATTTGCCTGTTGAATAGTTGTTCTTTTCATCAATATTGATGTTTTAGAATAGAAATAAACTTTAATTCATGGCCGGACTGTGGTCTCTCATTCCCAAATTAGGGACCTTCCATCAACGGTTCACCATCATATATGGCAGTAACAATATACAATCATATACATTGTAACAAAATCTAACAAAAGGACCTACTGGTTAAGGTCAAAGTCTGTATCACACAGGTTGTAACACTCATTCTCTTTAAGGGATATATATTCATTGGTTAATCTCTATCAGTTTTTAAGAGGATTAATTCCTAACGCATTGAAATATGCTGCAAAGTAAACTTGGATAATAATGTGTAGTTTCAAAACTACACATCTGATGCAGTTATGTATCAGCTTAAAATATATTTTTGTTGTTGTAAGCTCCCATGCCAAATAATGTTATTTAAAGTCTATGTGTTTCTGAACATCACTTTATAGTTAACTAATCCTACTCCAATGTACCACTTACGGGTACCACTGTTGACCATAGGTATATGAGTGAGTCACACATATTACTTTCAAATTACTATAACATCCGTGGTTTAAGTCTGTCCTTTGAACTTTGCTGGGCCTGCAGCTGTGACTTAGTGGGTAGCATGTGCACTTACTAATCCTACTTTGATGTACCGTGCATGGGAGTCGGTCTGTTGACCATCAGGTACATGTACGTATAGGAGTCATAGCAATCTCCAGCAATGATGATTTTTAACAGGTTTCCATCGTGGCGTAGTGGTTAGCGAGCGCGCTTTCTAACACCTACTGCGATTTACCGTTCACAGGATCAAGTCCGTCTGTCAACCCTCAGGTATATGAGTGAGTCACAAGATGTGGCTCCGGCAA
>JAVFBX010205301.1:4875-22403 GCA_034783855.1 Mopalia kennerleyi | reverse complement strand
CATACCAATTGGTAAATTGGTTACTTACAAAATAAATACGAAACCAAATACGATGATTACACCGAAAAAAAACAAAGACAGATGGTCATCGTTTTGTTCTCCTTGTTTGGTTAGGGATTATTCCGAACATTGGAACGTATTTATTCTGCACAGACAAATGTGTTTCGGACAAAGTTTACCAATACTGGATTAACACACTCGTGAATGTCTGTTATAATATTACTCAGTACGAGTAGACTAATTGTACAAACATTGCTAGTGAAATATTGACTTGTGAGATTGGGTCCCATGTACTGGTCATTATTCGTACTTTTAAATATAATTGTGATGCACAAGCAACAGTATTTGCATTGTTTTGAGGGTGTCACATTCATAGTTAGAACAAGTTCTAGTTCAGATAATTTGCGACGGAGACCAGTCAGCGAATCGAACCCACGATTATCAGTGTCGAGGGGCCAAAATGTGAACAGTTAATGCAGGCCACTATATGTAGACCATTTAGCGCACAGGCCTTCTACTAGTGTAGAATACAGTGTACAAGGCCGGTTGGCCGAGTGGTCTAAGTGGTCGGCATTTATTGCCAGCGACTTGGTGCATCGCTCAGAGGGTTGTGGGTTCGATAACCTAAAATCTGTTCAAACTAAGAATATACAATACCCAAGTATTATAACTTAAGCAAAATTGAAATACTAGAAAAGTTGCTATTTTATTGAGTAGCATTTGGGGCACTAGATAACTTAGACCGAACATGCACAGCCATCAGTGACAAAACCTGTGGGACGGAGCCGGGGGGGGGGGGGGGGGGGGGGGGGGGGGGGTGGGCGGGCGCCGCCCCCCCCCCCCCCCCCCCCACACACTCCACCTCCATCAATGAAACAGGTCTAGCAAATGATAAGAAGATAGATTTAACCACCGCCTCATAACTTCTCTCCAGTTAGTGGATGAGAGAGTGAGCAGACAGCGACCCGTCTGATAACGGTTTATCTACAAAGAGCCTGTCTATGGAAGCTTATTAGCCACAAATATCATCCGCTTATCTCCTTCAATTATGGACGGTTGTTGGTATTGCTGTATGACTGAAGTCTAGAATAGCCCGAGCAGGAAATACGTCAAGATGAATGAACGATAAATGTAGGAGATGGATCCTTCTGGTGAAGTAACTCACTAAAAGCTAGATTTATCACGAAATATGTTCGCAGCGTAGAATCAATGACCACGTGCAACAATCTGACCGCAGACTATTCCGCAGACTTCTGGTATTCAAATATTTGCCGTACAATACGCACGCGTAAGGCACATGCATTAATATATTACATTCAACTGTATTAAAATACATAGATAAGCAAATCATATTATTTTTATATGAAGTTTATCAACAAGTTAAATAGAATTATCTTGTAACACAAATGACAATTGTTGATGTGGAAACACCGTGCGCATCAGCTTACCTTGCAATGTTACTATAATGTAAGCAATGTAACCCAATCCCGGAACATCTTCATACAGTAGTATTAGATCACATGTGATTTCATGGAATGGTCAGACTCGAGTTAAAAACCATTACCAGAGCGCCTTGAAGCCGAGGTTTAAGTGAACAAGTCACGTGATTGATGTACGTATCCCAGGAGGACGAAATGCGGTTTCCACAATGGTGAAATAAGATACAGCAATATCTTCCTCAAAGTCAGTCTAAATATCTAAGCCCGCCCAGGGACCGACAAGTTTGGCCCGGCATGGGTGCTGGCGAGGATACGATGGCCAGGCGGAGAAATTAGACGGCCCTCAATCTTTAAACAATTCACAAGTATGTGTTTAAAGTGTTAGTAACTCATACGCGAGAGCCTCTGCGATTAAATCGACACTTTGCTCACTGTGGCCAATCTAAAAGATATCCCGGATGAAGCCAGATCGCTTAGAACGTTCTCTAGAAGTGGGGTTAAGGAGTAATGAGTAACTAGATGGGAGCAGACAGAGCTCATATGTCGGGAAGGTAGCCGCTCTCTGTTTGTCGTAGCACCACTAGGAGTTGAAAACACCACGGGAATTCCGCTAATGACGTGGTCGTCACTGTTGCTTGACCTCTCTGTATACTCCTAATGAGCGGAGTACGCCCGATTTGAGCACATCCCAGACACAATGTAAATAATTACAGCGTTTAATCTGCTCTATTGGAAAGCTTCCGCAAAGTTGATGTCCGAGAGACATTTGTCCAATGTGAGCTCTAAATGAATAAGCCAGTCCACTTGAGCGAAAATACAGTTGGACAAGATGTTAACAGTACTGGCTGGTGCTTAGTTGGCGTGGAGACTGAGATACGCATCTCTTTATCTATGCGGATATTTGCAAAGTGCTGAGGTCTGGACAGAGGCCAGTCCAATAGAGAGATCAATTCTTGACCAGCTGGTGAGAAGGCTGGCTCCGGTCAGTCGAGCTAACATTCAGCTCCCCTTGATTTACTGACCTGCCTCCTGCCACTGACAAACCTAATGGACTGATATCACCTAACAGGACGGCCTGAATCACCGATTGTTTGGCCTCGTCACTGCGCAGTTCCAGCATAGGCCTACTTGTATATAAAGCAGAGTTAATATGAGAGGAAGTCTGTAGGAAAAGAAAAGTCATCGGAACAATATGCATAATGAAATTACACATACGGCATAAAGGCAGGATAACTCATGTTTTTACCAATCTTCCACTTAGACATTGTGTTCTTTGTAAACCAAGCGAACAAAATAAAATCACAAAAATAAATTCAAAAAACGTCTTAAATATCACTTAAGTCTCGAGCTATAAGTTATCCGTCCCAAGACAGATACAAATATACGCTTGGAACAGTCGATTCGTCGTATCTGCAGCATTGTCTAAGTTATAAACCAAGAGAACGTAATGCAATCGCAAAAAAAAATTCAGTAACGGTCTTCAATATAATTCTTAAGCATGGCGCTATAAAGAACCCGTCATCAGACAGATACAAATATACCAGTCCGTAAATAAACGCTTGGAACACGCGATTCTTCATAGCTGCAGCATTGTCTAAGTTGTAAACCAAGCAAACATAATGCAATCACAAAAATAAATTCAGTAAATGTCTCCAATATATTTATACTTAAGCATGGAGCTAGTATAACTAATCCGCCCTAAGACTACAAATAACAGTCTGGGGATATACGCTTGGAACACTCGATTCCCAATTTACTCACCAATATTCGGCTTACGAATGTGGCTTACGCTTTTTCTACACGAACTTACTGAGCACAATATGCAAATATGTACTAAGGATGTATTAACATCTGGGATTTTCAGACATATACCAGTTTTAAAATATCATAAAATGGGCACAATGTTTATGATCTAAAGAATTAGGAAACATTTTGCTTACTAAATATTTCGGTTTAGTTAAGCCACTTTCAGTAGAGAAGATTTTTTGACTGAAAATAAAACCAAAAACAAATAATATACTCATTATAAATATTTTTTAATCATAATTCTCATGTTTGTTATATTGCCCATTTGCCCCCCGAGCACCATATAAACAGGAAGGCCCCTCCATACTACCTGCACGGTACTTTGGAGTTGTCCCCAGTTATTCACGAAGAGCCACTGCAGCTCATGTAGTTATAACCATTTTGTCCCAACGAAGATTTAAGACACCCTGTTTTGGATGCAATTCCAATGTATAGTGACTTTCCTTGTATTATATTTAGTTTTATTTTAGCCCATTATATTTGAAGCACTTATTATGTTGCTCCGACTATGGCTAGCATAGTTCTGATCGTTCAACACAGCTACAATGTAAGGTTGAATGAATAATGCCGAACAGGGTCACCCAGAGAATTTGCTGGCCACAGGACAGTAGGAAATTAAGGCCTCTCCTTCAATTCTCCAAATACTGATACACAATTAACTAAGTCAACCACGGTGTGGCCTGTGGACCACCTTAACTCATGAGCCAAGGGAAGCTGCCCCAGCTGGCTACCTTGACCCATTCCACCTCCCTCTGTAGATCAGGGGCCTGTCTTGCGAAGCATGCGTATCTAACGTTGTACGTAATTACAAAGACGTCGCAATGCTTTCATCAATGGACGTCATGGTAATTACGTCCAACATCGGCTTCGCATGATTTGTAAGACAGTAGGTGAACATTAAATCGTTGGGTAGGATCTTTCCAAGGCGTAGAACTAAAGAGAGGTGTGGAGGTTCGAACCTGCATAATTCCTTCTCTCGGAGAATCTGATGGCCAAGCAAAAACTATGGTTTGGCTCAATAGTTAATGGGTTTATTTGGATTTTGAGCAGTTTCTGGACTTTTGTAGACAAAATGGTACCGAACCTCTCGTTAATTATATGGACCAGTACGAAAAATATGCCTCGAGTACTAAAAAGGTGAACATGTAAAGGGACTCATTCGGCAATGTAACACCAAAGTGCCACACATGCATAGGCAAGACTGATTATGATGTGTTGCATATCGATATCCGTTTCCCATATATATGTCATCATATGCATGACAAATGTGGAATTAAGGTCACTGGTCAAACGCAGTATCCAAGGGTTCTTACCGAAGCTGGATTTTAAATCACCGAAATCAATTCTACATAGAACTGCCGCTGATAAAACACAATCCTCAGAAGGGCAGCCAGATCAAGAGCCGAGATTATAAAAACTTAATTTTGTAATTGATAACGGAGATTTAACGCCGTACTTAAGTTTATTTCACTCACAGGACTGCGCGCCAGTCCGATGGGGGTAGGAAATCCCTTTCGACGATTTTGGCATCAAAGAAGAGAATCAAAAGACGCAATCACAAAGATCTATAAACATAAGGGCTTCTTGTCGCCCCTTGGCTCCAAGAGTCGCACGTCAACATTTATAAAGAACATGGATTTGTAGCCAAAACTATTAAATATGAGCGATCATGTAAAGTTGTATCCAGCCAAAAAAATTATACCTCCAAAGATAAAACTAAATTTGAACCCTGTTATTTTTTTCTAAATGTCAGTGAAATTTCCGGTTTCTAAGCAGAGAAGTACGATTTTTCCTCACACGTTCATTCATACCTATCCCCGATAGTAATCATATACTCATAAATCGCCTTCTCCTGCAAATCAACTCATCTCGACAGTATTTTATGCTAATGCCCATCTGATAAAAACTTTCCAAATTCCAGAAGAAGCGGAGGTGTGTCTGACCCAGAACGGACAGAATGTGTCTAAATCAACGCTAATGGTTTCCTAGTCAGATAAATTACTCCAATATAATTTATCAAGTTCCATAGCGGTTTCGGAAGATATGGAAGAACATATATTTAGGCATATCTATACAACATAATTGGATCATAAGTGCGGTAAATTCTTAAAATTACGTTTAGTTACGTATCAAACATATATCCTAAAAACTGCGGTAATATCGTGTAGGTATAGTAACAAGACACGTTCTTCAAAGACATGCAGGAATGTTTAAATTAACTTGATTTAATATTACAAATAGAAGTCAACCACCAATTCCCTAGCATATTTCCTGGAATAATACTAAATCGTTCATTGTAGCGTTTGAATTGAACATAAGATTGGTTATTGTGAGCCTATATAACTCCAGATGAATAACGGACTAATCCTCCTCTGTGGCTCGAATTCGGTCCAGTTCAGCTTTCTTTTAAGCATTAAAGGCAAAGCCAAAAATGATGTGTGCGATTTTGTTCTAAAACCTCAGTTGAGTTTTTCACCAAACATTCGGGACCCGCAGACCCCTTGCACTATTAATTGACGTCAGGCCATGTTGAGCCTATCTTTCTTATCCGTTCAAAGATTTTACCCAGTGTTAGCGCCCAATCGTCTTTCGAGCAACTAAGCCCGATTTCACAAAATCATTTTTGACTTATGTAAAAAATAAAATGCTGTTAAACGGATTATTTGAAGACTAAAATGTAATTGGGGGGGGGGGGGGGTCCTTCCTACTGTTATAGGCCTTCCCATAGCAAAAGACATAATATCCAGGAGAAGTATGGGTCTCTCCAACATTTTTGCTTGAGTCATAAATTGCTTTGTGGAATCGGCGCCTTGTCCCTGTACCATAATGTATTACCGAGAGACCGAAGAACCGTATTATTCTGAATATAACCCACGTTTCAATTACCGCCGTCGCCGAGAATCCTTACAGTGACGTGACGTTGATTAAAGGGAAAGACAACTGCTTTTCGACCTAACCTTATTATTTTTATTCCGTATTTTCAAAGACAACCATCTGCATTGCACTTGCATTCGAATTAGCAGAGGAGTTAATTTAAAAGGCGGAACTGACGTCATCGTTCCAAAACAGGGTAGTTATATCATAGCTGTCCCCTTTATTGCCGTTACTGATGGGTGCTTTCATATAAAGCCGGAAGTGAGGGTTCCGCCCCTAAGCGAAACAACAACAGCAAACAACCGCTAGTACATATCAAACCGAATTTTTTAAAACCGCATGTCAGCTGAAAACATGCTAAACGTGAGTGTTACTCAAAGAGCTGTTTTGATATATATACAACAGATTAACATTGCGCTTGGATGACCAAGCTTGTGTATACGCCGTGTTTTTTCAGATACCTTGCAATGCAACCCGCCTGGTAAATTAACTAATTAACGGCTATGCTTACTCGAATGCGAGTGCAATACAGATGTTTTTCTTTGAAAATATGCATTAATATGCATCAAAGTAATAAATTTAGGTCGAAAACAGTTGTCTTTCCCTTTAACAGTTATTCCAAGTAAATCCTGCTTTGAGTCCCATTTGAGCATCAGGATGCCGATTGCTCGAAGCGCTATTAAATTTAATCCACCATTAGATGACGTCACGCAATGATGAAGCTCTAACTCTAATCCATCTTTAACGATTTAATCTGGTGCTAGCAGCTTATAGATTCTCGAGTAACTGAACCTTGTAGTTAAAGGTGAATAATTTGTTGATTCGGTGTGATTTTCAATAAAACAATTTGCAAAAGTTGCTTAAACAGCTATCTGTTTGAGAAGAATTTAAAGGATTTTTCGCTTGGTTTGCAAAACGAATTGATCGCAATTAAACATACTATCTGTAATACACTATTTCTGTTAAAATTCCCATGGAAAAAAAAGTCACACGTATAAAACGGATGTAGCGGCAATAGCATAAATAAACACCCCTTTACAAATATAATTTAATTATAACTTATATTGCGCTCCAAACAGTTTCCAGCATTTAAGTCAAGCAATATTTCAATAAGTCACTTAAAAAGGTTGAACTGTCGGGAAAACATGTAACGTCAGACGAAATTCTAACATTGTCACCCAAATATTTACAATCAGCAATTTATAATAATTTTATCTACAGCATTTGCCGAATTCTTGATCATTATTTAGTTAATACAAATATCTTTGGTTACCAAGGAGTTTTTGATAATGCTTAACAGCAGACTGTGTGTAAATACGTCAAATATCAACGTTTTACCGATTTTAGAATTAACACAGCTTCCGAAAGCTCTGAAAGGTACTGCCGTGTGATTGACAGATTCGGCTATCCATTATTTACATCCCCAACAAAGGTTTATTCGTGCATAAAGCTTCTATTCTGTAATGTTAACGCTAAACAGAGCGCGGGCTGCTGCTAATAGATTTCTAGTTGTATATCTCCCAAAACAGACTCTTTATCGTTTATCTTACATCCGTCTAAAAGCCGCATTCCCGAAAAGCAGTACCTAACAATTTCTCATCTACTCAATATGTGTCTGACTAAATGTTTATATGGTTTATGCAACGATGTACAATTTATAAAATCACGCAATGAAACATTATTACGTAACCTTATCACCGCTTTAGTGTCAATGTGCAGCTTTATCACAAAATCATCGCGCAGAAATTCCTGTTCCCATTTCTGTGATGAGACCATTTTAAACTCCTAAGGAAGGACTGTTTTGACCCTTGTTGTTTTTCATAATGCATATTCCAGCTTTTGTTTTTGAAGCTGAACAGATCGAAAAGTTCAATGAATTATTCTTACTTCTAAGTTCCGAAACAAACTTTAGAAAGTTGGTGAAAGAAAAGCTCCATGTCGTTTTCAGCCTTTGGCCTTTTCGCCTCACATAGTGCGTTTGGAAGCTTCTTGGCTTGTCCAGAATCTCATATATTATCTCCAGTATTGTGGTATATGGGTAGTTGACAACGATTAGCTATACTCGTACATTCCACTTTTTGTCATTTTGTTCTTTTCTGACCTAGAATTTCAGTCTCGTTATGGTTGATACTAAAATGATAACCAAAATCAGGAAAATGAAAAGAGCTTGACAGAGTCCCAAACTGTCACACATATGGTATTGCTGCAACTTTAAAAGCAACAATCGTATACTTCACCATGGCAGAGATGTGCCGATACATTTTGTGTGATTTCACTAAATTTGGCATTAAATGACAATACTGTTTAAAAAGATGATCTAGCTGTACATCTCCTAGAAAACTACAAGCAGTAATCTAGTTGAATCACAGAACAACGGTCCGGTTTCACTCTTGATTCACGATACACCACACCCTATCCCTTTACACCAGTATATTTGAGTATAGTCATAGACGAAATTTAATCACCTTCATCCTTAAAATCCATCCCAAACATAAAAAACTTTACGGATTTCGTTAAAAAGCTTTACGGATTTCGTTGTAGTCATACCCTTATTGGTACAAGGCATTATTTAAGGAGAACCGGCATAAAGAAATCTGATCCAAGACTTTTGGCATTACTGAAAGAGATTAAACAACTACCTTATTCTAACGGAAATGGCAACCACATCACGCAAGATTCTCACGAGGTTCGACTAAAAAAGAATTTCTTTTTTTAATTCAAAACTATAAGTTTTGCATTTGTTTAAATGTATATGATTACGTATTTACTGTACAAAGATAACGTGTTGCGAAGTTTTATTTCAAACAGATACCTTTGCATTGATACATATACTATTTCTGAAAAGTAATCCCATTGGCAGAGGGAAGGTGATTAATAAAACCAATGAATCATCTCACGTTCAAGATAATCTCACAGAGACAAGCTGCTAAACAGATTTTAATCTCGAGTTGTTACGGAGATTAACAGACAGCTCGAGACCAGGTAATGACCAACTATATACATGTAGTATGTAAAGTATGGTTTAATCTGTTATAAACAAGTTATTTGGTATGTGTTGGAAATTAAACAACCTTCAAATGCTGTTTCAGAGATATAGAATTCAACATCGAATATATCCGTTAAAGACAAGGAGTATTGCAATCTGTCTGATACAGAGGGAAGTTTCGCCTTAACAAGTAGGTCTTTGAGATTTTGTTTCTCTTGTATGCTTTAATAGTTGTTTGTGAGAGAGGAGTAGACACTTGAGGTACAAGAATTCCTTATTGGATTACAAATGAAATTATTTCTTCTTCAGACAATTCTTCGGCCTGTTTCCCAATTGAAACCGAGTGGATAAAGCGTTTGATGAGCTTTTCTTTCCAAGCGTTTCTGTTTGGTTTCCTCTTCAGACGGGAACATGTGTATTTTTTTTTCAATCCAAATGATACATTTAATGTCTTTAAAGGATAAACGTCTATTTTTTTTATTTAAATCTATAAAATAAGTTGAAAATGAGACATTTTTGTCCTGTGTTTTTTGTCTGTTTTAAATTAAACTAATATCATCGTGTTTCTAAAAACTTTTATAGTTCACACCTATATTTTGCGTACTTATTTATCTACGCCATAAATCCTTAATACTCACATCGTATCATTATCTACATTTATATGTTTAATTGATCAACATTTAAAATATGTTCAATGTATCATTCTTAGCTTTTTGTTAAAAGTGTTATAAGGAAACAAAGAAAAACATTAAGTTTAATTTCAATCACTCTGCCAGTTCAATTTTGTGTAAAACAAATATGACTAACATGGGTATAGCTTGGAACAATTTGTATTTACGCATATAGCAAGCGTGCTCTTGAATTCTCAGTACTGTTTTGTATTATAGTCTTCGTCGTCGTTCTCTTCTTCTTCCTCTTTTTGTACTCTTCTTTGTTGTCTTCTTTTTTCCCTTCGTCTTCTTTCTTCTTCTTCTATTTTTCTTTTACTTTTTTATCCATTCTTCTTCATCTTCCTTCTTTGCGTCTACTTTGTGTTGTTCCATGTAATTGTGTTGGTCCCTTCTTCTTCTTTTGTTCTTTCTCCTCTTCTTCTAACTTTCTGTTTTCCTTTTCTTCTTCTTTTGCATCCCCTTTTCTTAATCCTCGTTCCTTTCTTCTTCTTTCCGTTTTCCTCTTCTTCTTCTTCTTCTTCATCTTCTTCTTCTTTTTCTTCATCTTCGTCCCCTTTTCTTCATGTTCATTCCTCTCTTCTTCTTTTCTTTGTCTACTTTATGTTCTTCCTAGTTCTACTATTGACAAATTTAAATTTCTTTTATCCCGGTATTCAATAAAAACAATACCCTCTTAATATTAATACTTTCAGCATTTTCATATCTATCAAATTAAGATGGCCTTTTATGGAGATTGAAACGACCCTAAATGAGTAATGGAGCTTTATTCTACAGAGTTGCCATATATTTTTTTAGCTATTAACCGAATTTTGGGAAACAAAGGAAACGCCGGGTGGCCTTTGTTTTCATGTACTGTAAGATCAAAAGAAAGCCAGAACAGGAACAACGGAAAGCTTTATTGAATACAAAGAGACAGAGTTGTCAAAACAGCCCACAGACAAAAGACGATTGCTACTCAAATTGTCCAATGATGTTAAACTCATGTAGAAATTTCACAGAGCTCCTTGGCAATAATAGGACCCCGGGATGAATAATTCATTAGACAGGCTTTGGTAATTAAATGCTGTCAAACATAGGTAAGTAAACAATAAGAAAGTCTGAAGAAAAACAAATGAAACCATATGAGCCAGTGTTATTTGATATAGTCCGCGGAGGACTTGTCTTAAGTCTGGACATCATCTTTACTAAACATCTACTGTATCTCTGTTTCCGTTACTCCATCGTAAACAACCAGTGCAACTTTTTCAGGTCCGACGAAGTAAGCTATTACGCGATGATGACTGTTAAGCGATGGTATTGATCAAATTATGTCAGTGTCATTTATACCTTCTTTATATATAAAAAATTATTTTAATGTAAAATTGGAATCTATAAATCCTGACCGTTTAGTCATAACACGAAACCCATTTTATCAATCTCATAGTTACCTGTAATAAGTAAATTCATTAAATGGCAGCCTTTTGCCTCATAGAATTTGAAGTGACGACATGTGTTGGTGATCTGGGAACAGCAATCGACTTGTCCTTAATTTGCGAGATCCTTATTTGGTTTCAACCAACTATTTGACAAACTAACATCAAACAGGACTATGTTTGGAGCAGCCTTTCAGGGTTGTCACCTAAGCAAAAATTCAATTTAACATGGCTTGCAAATCTATACTCTTCAAACACACACTGCTTAATGAAGGTCAAGTAGGCTGATCATTAAAAGCAAAAATATCTCTAAAAAAGTTTTTCAGCGAAGTAACTGTTATATAGAGTGATGTTCATAATGTATATACTCATCGTGCATATCTGAGTAATACAGTGAGCGCAATGCTCATTGGTCAGTTAAACTGAAGCGTCATAGATGTATAAATAAATTTTACATGGTATATCGATTTTATTTATGCCTAAAGCAATCAATTGCATGCACAACTTTAGTAGTTGAACGTTTCTGTCTTGTACACTTGTGTTGAAATACCACAAGTAATGTAATCATTTTTTGTTTGAGCTTCACATTTAACGAATGGGACAGTATTTACTTGTCTCAGTGTTATGTGGTTATGTTGTCAATCACAGAGTCTATAGCCAAATTATACAAAAGCATGACGATTCTGCGAGGATTTATTTTGCGTGGATACCCATGTCAAATTGTGACTGATTCCTTCTACATTTACAGCATTGAGTTCATTGATGACTTTTCGATTGGTTTACAATTTCTGTTGTCGAGTATATATTAAGTAATATGCAGCACAATAATTTCCAGACAACATCCACCAGCCTTCATATGGATCGTATGGATCAAGCTTTATGTCGATTTGGGTCTAGATTCCGGGCAGATATGGGTCGATTAGATTAAGCTTTATGCCTCTTTGGTTCTAGATTCCGGACAAATATTGGTCGATTAGATTAAGCTTTATGTCACTTTAGTTTTAAATTCTGGGCAGATATGGATCAACTAGCTTAAGCTTTATGCCACTTTGATTCTAGACTACAAATAACAGTAAACTGGAGCATATGTCTTAATGTCAATACTATTCATATAGTATATATGACGTATAACCAGAAAATACAGACTTTTAGAGGCTTTCTATTCGTTGCCCAAGGCTAAGTTATGACACATTGCACCCAATCTCGTGAAGCTCCATTCTCCACGAAATTCGCTGTGTTGTATATAAAAACCTTATATATCTCCAAGATGCAAAATAAAAACAAATTATGTGCTCTACTAAATTCTTGGAACAGATCCAAAAATAATGTATGTTTCGGCTGCAAACATGCTAATCGATAATATCTGATCTGTTAGATCCATGGTTCGGGGCTGGTGGCTTACTAGGGATTCCCGTTTATCTGATATCCTCCAAACAAAAGGAAAAGGGCAACTCGATATTTGGAAATGTCTTCACTATGAAATTCTCAGTTGTCTTTATTACTCTAGCATTACATGCGACTTGTAAATGCCATTTGTCATACCATTGTCTCTAGCGACAGAAGGTTAATCGCCTAAGAAATTTAACTTTTTTTATTGAGTGACGGTGAGAAAGTTCTAAAACAGCAGCTCAAGGGCAATATGAAGCCGATCTGCTTGTGATATGTTAGGGTTACGTCATGTGATTGTTCTGTATAGTTGTCCTGTTTTTCTTTGTTTGTCGCAATGCAGTAGCCTTGAGGGTTATTTCCTTCACCCATTGGGCTGGCAATGCGTCACTTGAGTGAAATAACCTCAAGTACAACGTTAAGCCCCAAACAAACAAACCATATGCAGATGGGAAATGACAATTGTGTCAGGTTTATCGATAGGAGAGAAATCGCCTGTCACTACATTATGGGAAGTGACACGATATGTTATTTTCTGCCATCTCTTGACTTTCATCCGTTTCCTGATACACGAGTGAAATACACTTAAGAACTAGATAAAACCATCTAAAATGACAGCTCTCTGGTGTTTTTCATATTGGTGCAAATATAATATCCACTATAGCCTTAGATTCCATCTTGAATGGGTCACAGCGGCAGCGCCATGGTATTTCTCGCTCTACTGTCAACCAAATACCCCTCAAAGCATCAACACGATGTTCCGATGATGATAACTGTTATTATGGATCATTAACAAGATATGTTCTGGCACAAATCGGCGGTTATGAAAGTGATCTCACATATTGATTGATATAGAAGCTGGCATTTGCATGCTGTTTTGGGTCAAACCAGGCTTTACTTATCCATTACATACCCCGATATCTAGGTCAGAACGGAGTTTGTGTCTAGACTAGAACATCAATCCCCGCCACGAAACATCTTCTCCAAATCGATTGCACAGAAATAATATTCATGCATTAATTTGCCTTCCATAGGCATCATGTGTGCTCGCTGTTTATCAGTTCGGGTCGTTGTACCGCTAAACGAAACGGGACTCAGATTGCACATGACACAATGTGATTACGTCTGTGCTAAACTGAGGAATCGCTGACCTTTCATTATTACACAATATGTCTGACATAATACCCTTTCTTACGATGATACAATATTAACATAGGATTTATTGTAACAGCAAAATGCAAGATCCCACCTACGAAAACAGTTTTATCCGTAACACTTTTTGATACATTGATAAATAGGCAATTAGTCCCGTTTTCGCGTACTTATTGGTATGGTCAATAAAAAAAAGACTTTAGTTCAACATTCAAGCGACACAGAAACTTTTATAAGTTAGCGAACTTAAATCATTCTTATCTGGACAGGCTACAATTCACAGACCTGCATTTGACTTTGTATTGCTCGTTGTATCCAGGCACTTAGACCGGGCATCCAGGGGCACGCCACGGGGTGCGGCAAGGAGAATTGTAATTCGATTGATTTGCAGATTTGCAAGGGACACTTATTTTGTGATTGCCCTAGTAGACTAAAAGTCGAGATTTAGCCGATGGTCGGGACGTCCTAGAGGATAATTCTGACAAATGGTCTGTATTTACGGTTGTTGATTCTGTAAATTAATCACCGTTTCTTCTGATCACATTATTCGTCTACATAAACAATGAATAAGTACAACGGTGCCCTATGGCCGGTTAAATATGTTTGCTATCTACCGTCCGGGATAGTCCATGTTTGACAAGGGGCCTGTCTGGCTACCAAGACAATCTCCTCCAAATTACATATCCCGCGTCCAGCAAACACTTTAATCCGGAAAAAAACCAGACCGATGGCAAATTTCGTCTATAAGATACTTTTTATTACAAATGATCAATTGAAATATAGTTATATACTACTTAATTGACTTGCATCGTATGCATACAGCACATGACATACATTTGCAGCACTTGAAACGAATCTTCTATAAAAGACTTTCTGTACAAGGTCAATAACCGATGTAGTTTTCTTGCTTTGAAAAATCCAATTGGTAATAAATATATGCTTGCTCATGCATGTAGATTTTACAAAATAAACAGGTAAACAAGCTTAACGCTGTCCGTGCAAATAGATACGGTAAATTGTGCTTATTAGTTTTACCGAATACAAAATACAGGGCATTGTTCCATAAAGTATAATCTTAGTCAAAGCTGATCTTAATTACCATGATAACACAATAACTTTAGTACTGGTTCCCATGACAATATGGAACAATCTAAGTCTAAGCTGGTCTAAATTACATGTACCATGATAACACAATAGCTTAGGTACTTGTTGCCATGGCCATATTGTTCAATCAGTCTAAGTTGATCTTAATTACGATGATAACACAATAGCTTCGGTACAGTACTGGTTGCCATGACAATTATGATCAACTTAGCTTAAGAGCGCTCTGTGGAACGGGCCACAGATATGTAACTTGGTCGTGTTCGTCTTTGTTCATTGAGTGACATCTATATTTGATTTCTTCTTTAGCATTTTTCTCATCTATTTTGCCCTTATTAAAAGCCACAAGACAAAATTGCGCACCATCATATGTCTGCAAATGAACGAACATAATTATTCCAGTCTTTCCTACAGGTTTCACATGCCATTATGTAGGGCACATACAATTAACGTTTCTGTCCTATCTTATTTGTCTTTTTCTTTACGAGCATCCATTCCAAAAACTGTACAAAATTAGTTTAGACAAGAAAAGCTCTCCTGTCGTTGGTAGCACCGGACCAACCACTTGAAGTCGGTTGGGGTTACAGTTTGTTCGCAGAGTTCCAGACATGAATGGGTTATTCTATCTTACTATGTGAAGCAGAATTACGGTATTTACGTAGAAATCTACCTTTTTGTTCACACGGCCATTCACATCAAAGAAAACTCTAGAAAACGTGAAACTTTGGCCAGTGTCCATCTGATAACGACCTTCTGGCTTCCGAAAGAGTCGGGGAATTTTCTGATCCAGAAAAGTCTATCAAATTACTAACTCGTGTCGGGTAAGATCGTTTTACAAATAGTTATGACGCAAACAACACTTATCTTATTTCAACACCAAAAAAAGTTAGTTCAGAACCATTCTCATGGGGCGATATGTAGTAACGCTTTCAGAGGATGAACGATGTTTGTGAAGTTTGGATTGGTCGACCCCTGAACTTTTTCATCGACCAATCACAACACTGTAAATAAGGGGATATCCCTATAGGTCGTAACTTTAAATTGCACTGTGAGAATGCGCCTTAAACAAGGCAAAAACTCAGTAACAAGTCTGATAGTTGCTGTCTGTAAACATCATCAAAAAAATTAACCACTTATTTCCAAAACAAGCTGAAAGAAGATCGTCGATTTCTCTTTCTTTTCTACCTTGCCTCTGCAAACAGGCTAAACACCTGATTCGAGTACAAGAGTCCCTTTCAAAAGTGGTGTAAGAAATTTTATCATAAGATATGTTTTTCTCGCACGACATTGTGTGTACATGCAGTGGAACCTAAATGGCATTAAATTAAACGGGAATGCCGCCCCGTATCCAACTAAAGCCGTATAATCTGGACAGTTCATCGCAATGATAGGCTTACATCAACACCGTTTGTTATGGCTTATTTAAGCCAGGGTGAAAAGGAACAATCATTTCAAATGGTTGGTTAACACTATCTTAGTTTCAGTATATATGTCTGTTTATAAAATCCAGGCTGGCTGCACGTCGAATAAGTTTCTCAATGGCTTGCCTCGACATTTACCTGCAGTGCATTAAGTCATAAAACATTAAAACAAAATCCTGAACATATAGTTTACCCGTTTAAAAAAGCAGGATTGTACAAATCTTGTGTTACAAATGCTTGCTATTGCCGTAGCAATATGGGTCGGCTAGAACCAATTTAGTTTCATGATGCCTATTTGTAAATCACTTGCCTGTGGCATGGTGAGTCACAGAATGACTTCATGGAGTTTCTCAATAGCTTGACCCAGCCTCATGACCAAAAATATGCAGTTCACTTCTCCTAAAACTAAAACTCCCTTGGGGTACGGTGTAAGACACCGATATTACGAATAAGCTGTTTTACACGTACAAGTATAAACATGATTCCAGATGAATCACCAAATAAGACATTTTTGATATAATTGAGTTTGAGAATATCTCGAGGAATTTTAAGAGCAGATCTCTATTTTGTCAGATAGTGCATCTTCTTTCATAAATCTATTGTTTGAACTAATCCAAGGATGGGTTGTGTCTTCGGAAGAACCAAAAATAAGCACTGGCTTATTAATAGTAGAGATAACCATATTGTAGTTTGTAATGCTGATATTTTGATATAATATAAGGGTATAGGATGGCGATATTTGGATGACGGAATAGTAAAGAATGTTGGTACTACATGTAGAACCGATAGATCATATACTAATGGTTTTCACAGGTGAGTCATTTGACTCATTTTGGAGGAATTAAACTCTTAGGTAAAGATTTTTTTCCCGAGAGAAAAAAATTAGAGATCAATTAAAATATTATAATGGTTGGGAAATGCGGGTAATATGGAACAGATTGGATTCGTAAAGGAAGAAATTTCACCTTGTACAATGTAAATTTCTTCACATGGAGTGAAAGTACAAATTTAAAAGTATGACATTCTCAGAAAGAAATTAAAAATGGAGATGTGAGGTAACTCCCGTGATGTACATGTATAGAGGCGAAATGCAGCTTGATACCACTTATGTCTAACCTATGATGAGTACATATGGTGCGGCTTTTAACGAGATGATGAAATAAACCAACAGCAAGTAGCAAACGAACTTATTATACCTGAAATAAAGGACATTGCAGTAAGCCACCTTTACGTTTACAGTACTGTTTTTTTATCAATTGGTACATATAAGATAAGAGCTG